>CAUYRH010167503.1:0-38191 GCA_963574655.1 Perodicticus potto | reverse complement strand
ATAATTTTAGAAAGAGGTTGGATATTTAAAATAATCAAATGATCAGATATGCATTGTTTAATTGTGTGGCAATTTACAAAACACATTAATCATGCCACTATCCATGTACAGAGCATCGTCTTAGGGACATTTTCTCCCATGTCAATTCTCACAAGCCCAGTGGAAGAAAGGCCAAGCGAGCAATGCTTGCTACCATGTGGGTGATTGGACAAAAGCGGGTAGAGACAGGAGTCAATTCCAGAGCTAACTCCGAAGCCCAAACCCTAAGGTCCTGCACTTTGGAAGCATCTCAGGCCCTTTAAAAAGCTAACTGCACTGTAAGTGTCCAACAATAGAATTCTAAGTAGTTTTGCCCAAATAGTTTGGATCCTGAGCTCTCTCCATTTCATTAATGCTCTGTGAGTCCTACTGTCTTTCACAAAGTTCTTTGGAACACAATTTTAACACTTGTAATTTTAAAACAAACAGCCAATCCAGGTAAGTAAGGAAGTACACAAGCAAGCACAGAGGCTTAATGTGAAATCATTAAATAGTATAAATATACTGAGAAAGAATAAATGCAGATTGCATAACTTTAGGATTTAGCATTTTCTAACCATTATATCCATTAAGATATGGCCTAAAGTACTATAAATTTTCAAACTGACTAGTCACTACCTAAAATATGAGTACGTATTTAATTAAAAAGCAAAATGCAAGCTGGGTGTGATGTCTCATGCTTGTAATCCTAGCACTCTCGGAGACAGACGCAGGTGGATTGCTTGAGCTCAGGAGCCCGAGACCAGCCTGAGCAACAGTGAGACCCGGCCTCTAAAAATAGCCAGGCATTGTAGTGGCACCAGTAGTTCCAACTACTGGGGAGGCTGAGGCAAGAAGATTGTTTGAGCCCAAGAGTTTGAGGTTGCCATGAGCTACGACATCATAGCACTCTACCCAGGGGGACCAAGAAAGAAAGAAAGAAACAGAGAAAGGAAAGGAAAGGAAAGGAGAGGGAAGGGAAGGAAAAGGAAAGGAATGCAAAATCTATACCAAAAATTTTAGTACGTTTCCAGGCCTGCAAAATATATTACTGTAGCTTGGATTAAATCTTCAACAGTGACTTTGGGAAGTCTCTGGGTGTTTTCTAGTCAGGATTCACTAATTAAGACTCTTTCTCTGTACCTCATGAAACCCATCAAACTTTAGGGGATCCCCAAACCTTCTGAACTGATATATAAAATTGTATATTTATGTGCACTTTTCAAGAAAGAATCTATAGCAATCATAGTGAGACTATAGTCACAGTACATAAAAGAGATAGGAGCTGTCTAAACCAGTGCTTAAAATCAAGGTTGTTCCCCCATAAACTTGACTCAAGTTTCATCTTTATTATTTACTCACTCGTTTATGCTATTTGAATGCTTGTTATGATCATAGTAAGCATTCAAATAGCTTAAATGATCTCTTCTGCAATATCAAAAATGGCATTTGTTGTGTTTTCTGCAAATTTAAGGGAATTACTGCAAGATAAAGCATTTACTGTATTGTCTGGAATGTACTAAGAACTCAATGCCAGTTAGCTGTCATTAAAACAAGTGACTCCAAAAGACATGGAACAAAATAGGATAAAAAAGGTGAGGTGGAGGAAGAAAAAAGTAGAGAGCTAAAAAGTAAAATAAAACACCTGGAGGGAAGAGGTGCACACCCACAAGATTTGTTACAGCCTCTGCAACAAATTTCTTTAGAGAGGGGAAAAAAAAATCTGAAAATGCCATCTTAATTTATGGAAATCATGTCAAAGCTTTGTGTAACAAGATTTTGTAAGACATTCAAGAGCTGTGCTACAATTAGTGAAATATCAACGTATGTAGAGACATATGACTATTTATATTAATGTATTGAAATTCATTAAAATTAAGCAAAACTTAAAATTAGGTTTTCATTTAGTTTCATGGCTAGTGGCAACCATATTGGGCAGTGTAGCTACAGAATGTTTCTTTCCATCTGCACAGAACGTTCCATCGAACAGCATTGTTTTTTGCTTGTTTTTGTTTTTTTGAGACAGAGTCTCACTTTATCCCCCTTGGTAGAGTACTGTGGGGTCACAGCTTACCGCAACCTCAAACTCTTCAGCTTAAGTGATTCTCTTGCCTCAGCCTCCCAAGGAGCTGGGACTACAGGTGCCCGCCACAATCCGCAGCTATTTTTTTACAGAGGAGGTCTCGCTCTGGCTCAGGCTGGTCTAGAACTCCTGAGCTCAGGAGTCCACCCACCTGGTCCTCCCAGAATGCTAGGGTTACAGGCGTGAGCTACCACGCCCGGCAGATGGCACCCTTGAAGAGTGAGAAATGGGTAAAGAGTCAGTATTAAACAAACAAACAACAACAACAACAACAAAAAACAAGAACAGAACTCAAGCCATATTAAAAAAATATACAAACACATATATCCACATAATATTTAGGGAAATATTGTGGTAGTTGACAGAATCAAAGAAAAACTTTAGGAATGAGTATTGCTCTGGGCAGCTCATAGCTTCAAATTTAGGAACCCAACAGGATTCTTTTTCTGTGTGTGTGTCTCTCGGGCTTCATCTATCCCTCTGATAATGAGCTTTATCCATGATGTCAGCAAGCTTAGTACAAGGGCTTCAGAGTCATTTCTGGTTCTTTAACACAGATGCTATCCAGCTTCTTCCCCCTGCTCCTTAAATTCCTGGGAGGATTCTGGCTGGCCTGATATAGATTTTCTGTCTACTCTTCATACCAACTACTCTGGCTAAAGAGGTAAAGTATTCTGATTTTATTAGCCTGGACCATTTCTCACTCACATGAATGGTGTAAGTACCACAGAAAAGAAAGACAATGATGTGCAGAGTGGAGAAGTGTTAGCTCAACACAGCCATTGGCAGAAATGTGACCGTGTTGGCTGCTCCTAATTGAGTTTTCATTAACAGTGTGCTGTCAGTCTGAAAGAAAACGCTCCCAACTCACCCTGTAGGGTTGCCTTCGTGAGTTTTATAGTCTTTTAGTTGACATCATTATTTTTCCTTATCAGCAATTATATAAAACTATTCTCAACCTGCGTTAATAAAAAATATTACCCTAGTGATTTAGCAAATACCAAAGAAAACATTCCTTTTCTTCCATATACTGAATTTTATATGCAAAACTGAAAAAGTGTTATTGAACTCAAATATATATATTTGTATATTATACTTATATATATATTAAATACCCTTGCTTTGGAATTAAATTAGAACCCTCAAACTCATTTATACTAACTTTGTTCTCTATGCTACAGTTCATGTAGCTATAGCTTCGAAATATGACCTATGAGAATAAATATAACAGTGATGTGCTAATCAGACAAGAGCAAAATGGATATTTAACTTACATCTTCTATGTCCTTGTCCAAAGCCACTATTCTTAGAGGAGTGGTCAGATTTAGACTGTCAGAAATGGTTGCTCCCACAGGGGCAGATTCCAGGATATAGCCTTGGTAACTGGACTTTGTGAAATACGGACTCTGGTTGTTTTCATCCAGTATTTCAATGTGCAGACTGGCAAAGGCGGGGAGAGGATGGCCATTGTCCTGTTCAGCCTAAAAACAATTTAAAGAAAAGATTTTAAAAGTACATACACGCTATCTTTTGGGAGTATCACTTTTCATGCTATATGCAGGGATTTTTTTTTTTTTTTTTTACCTATAAACATTACAGAAAGAAGAAGGTTTTAAAGGGGGCATTAGGAAACATAAATGAGGAAATTAAACTCCAGAGAACCTTAATCAATTGTATCTGCTCTTGTTTTCAAACCCAGCATATATTTTTAAAATCGCTACAATAAAATATTATAATTGTTATTTCCTGCGGTAAGGAGAGATAACTGTGCTTAAATATGTTTAAGTCAGAAAATTAAGAAGTGAATACATTTGAATGATTTACTAATAAAATACTTAAATAAAAGATAAGGGAAATGATGTACGATTTATCATCTTAATAATGTACTATACTTGTTTTTGTCTCTTCCGTGTCTTTTCAGGCCACATGATGATTGCATCCTCGATACTGCCTGTTTTTATACTCCCAAAATGCATGTGTTAAAATCTTAACCACTCGAAGGTGCTGACGGTATTATGAGATATGCCCTTTGGAAGGTGATAAGGTCGTGAGGTCAGAGCTTCAAGAAAGAGGTTAGTGCCTTTATAAAGGAGGCTCTAGAGTCATCCTTGGCCTCCTTTTGATAGGTTGGTCTCAGAGGCCCTCAACGGACACTCAATTTGCCAGCACCTTGATCGTGAAATTCTCAACCTCCAGAATAGGAGAAATAGATGTTTGTTGCTGATAAGTCACCCAGTTTATGGTATTTTGTTATAGCAACCTCCCCCACACAAATGTAATCCCTAATAGTTATTAATTCTGTATAAAATTAGTAGATTACAGCTATATTTATTGCCCAGTGAAAGTCCCCCACAGCATCCTAAAAAGTACAGATATAATTTCATTGTAATGTTAATGGCTGTAAAATTTTAAGTATTATTTAACCATAAATGTAATTCAAGTAAATTAACATTTATGTATTATGTACAATTTTTTGTGCTTTTTTTCCCTCCTCTTAAAGAATTGATGAAAAACTCTATTTCTAATTAATCTTCTTAGGAAATCTTCACATGATCATGTTGTGGGAAACACCAACTCCAGACTTTGTTTTTCTAAGAAAAAGTATTTTATAATCTAAAATTTTAAAAGTTTCATTTCGCCAGGAATGGTGGCTAATACTTGTAATCCTAGAACTTTGGGAGGCTAAAGTGGGAAGATGACTTGAGGCCAGAGTTCAAGAGCAGCATAAGCAACGTAGCAAGATCTCATCTCTAACACAAAAAGTTACAAAATCAGCCGAGTGTGGTGGCTCGTGCCTGTATTCCCAACTACTCAGGAGGCTGAGCCAAGAATATTGCTTTAGCCTAAGAGTTTGAGGTTGCAGTGAACTGTGATGATGTCAGTCTCTGGAGTCTATACTCTAGCTTGGACAACAAAGAGACAGAATGAAACCCTATTCCATAAAAAACCCAGAAAAGTTTATTTTAAGAAACATTTTGTTGCAATAGATTTCTACAAAATTTCCTCCAACTTTAGGAGAAAACCTTGATATAATTTAGTAGTATATACATTTACTATAATAGTTTCAAATCTGTTATTATTTTGTTAATAGATTTTCTCTATTTTTAGCATAGTTGTATTTTGAAAATAATTCAAAATGAAAGTAAAATATTTGATATTAAACTCAAGAATGCTTTTGTCAGTGACATAGTGACATTTTACTATAGAAGTGTGTAAGTAGTTCAGATCGACAGCTCTACTTGTCCAATATTGAGACAAGAACTTGGCATTCCATCAATGGGACTGCGATTCCCAGCCCCTTGGCTGCAGATCAGGGTGGTGCACGGCCATGGCCTGTGAGGAGCTGGGCTCAGAGCACCACCTGTCACCCGCCCCACCCTGCCCCTCTGGTCTATGAACACATTGTCTTCCATGAACCAGTAGGTCACTAGGAGGTGAGTGGTGGGCCATGCAGGTAAGCTGCCGCTTCATCAGTATTTACAAAAGCGGCCCCTTCCCCCGTCCTTGCTTCACCACCTGCACTCTACCCACTGCCGCACCCCCACCCTCACCCCTGCTCACAGAAAAACTGTCTTCTATGAAACTGGCCCCTGCTGCCAAAAAGATTGGAGACCACTACTCTAGGAGATAATTTTTACTTTTTTCTAACTATTCCATCAATTAAGAAGGTAGGCGACATTCTGTTTTTACCAAGGTTTGAGAAGCACTGTCTTCAAGGAGACTTTAGTCCATGCTGTAGCAGCGCTGAGCAGATTTCCAGGCCAGAGGGACATGGATTCTTGGGCAACTGGGTTTAAAGATTAATGTGCTTCCACCTGGGTAGTCTCAGCATCTAGCAGTGCAGCTGGAAACTAAGAATCTACAGAAGACATTTGTTCATTGAGCCAAAAGAAAAAAAAATGTACTGGGTACATTGTACCAAGAAATATCATTTTTTTTTATAATTTTTATTTTATTTTATTTTATTTTATTTATTTATTTTTTGAGACAGAGCCTCAAGCTGTCACCCTGGATAGAGTGCTGTGGCATCACAGCTCACAGCAACCTCCAATTCCTGGGCTCAAGCGAGTCTCTTGCCTCCGCCTCCCAAGGAGCTGGGACTACAGGTGCCCGTCACAATGCCCGGCTGTTTTTTTTTTTTGGTTGCAGCCGTCAATGTTGTTTCACGGTCGGGGCTGGATTCAAACGTGCCATCTCAGGTGTACGTGGCTGGCGTCCTAGCCCGTTGAGCCACATGCACCGAGCCGAAATATCATATTTTCACTTGATTTTATTATTTATATTGAAGATACGTTGAAATAGCACTTATGCCAGTTACTAATTTGAAATTATGATAATTAATAAACCTGTAGTAAAATAATGATAATGCATTGATTTTAAAAACTACTTATATTTGATTTTAAATATTTCGATAGCTCTGTTTAAATATGTTTCGAGTGCCTTAGTGATATTAAGTAGGAAATTTTCACTTGCTAGACAAATGTCGAAGTGATCCATAGCACAAGAATGCCTATGAGCCACTGCTCTGCCCTAAGGAGGACGATCCTGGAATAACATCTGGCCCCGTCTGGAATTATGCACCCTTTACACGTAACCAGATGTGCTGCAACACCATCAGTGTGGGTGAGAATGTTCTGTATCCGGCGCTTGTGATTAATTTGTGCCGAACCATAGATGTTCTTTTAGGAGTTCCCTCTGTGACATACGTCAGGCTTTCTGGAGACAGCTGGCCAGAGCAAAGGTGCAGTCTATGACGAGCAAACATCGCTTTTGCGCTGTTTAAAACTAATTGGTCCATATGGGGTTCCAACCCAATGACCTTGAAAGGATTTAAGCAGTGATTCTCTGCTTGACTCCCGCAGGTCTTGAGCAGGTCATACGTTCAAGTCATTCTCAAAAGACCTTTGCCTTTCATTCTTTTATATCTGATTATTCTAATACACAACATGTCGTATTTAGGACATATATCTGTGAAGTCACACATTTTATAATTTGTCTCCCCAATAAACATACACAAAGACAAAATGTATAAGCTGTGAGGAGGATAGAAGAAGAAAAATCTCATAGTAATGAAAGAAGCTCATATTTTACATTCAGATCATAGGCCATTAGTTTTTACTGCCATCTGTCAAGCAAGGAAAAACATGTAACATTTGCATGATGAAAACAAAGTGATGCAATGAACAGAGAAATAAAACTCAAATTAGATCTGTGAAAATAACCTAATGCTTCTCTTCCTCAAAAATAATATATAAAACCTCTGCCTATTATTTTCTTATTATTAGTTTATTGTTAACAACTCATATTTTTGGATTACTATCATATATTTTGTCCTATTTGAGGTGTTTCAGATTACTAACCAGGTATCTGTCTTCAACTCTATGCCATTTTGTCTTTCTAGATGTGTAAACATACATTTTGCACTAATGGAAAAACAGAAACGTTAGTTTTATGTTCAGGGCCACGTAACATTTAAGTAGCAGAGAGGCCTTAGGCCTAGACTCAGGTGTTTTGATTTATAAGGGGAGATAGAGGGAATTTCACCATAGGGTTCTCAAATTTATAGAATGCAAATGAACATTCAGAAGTTAGACTGAACAGAGAATTTAGTGGTAGGAAAGAATATTAACATAAATATTTCTGATTAAATTATAATTAAACTATGAAACTTAAAACAATTTAATATTAATACTCTTATATTATACTTTGCCCTTTGATGGGTCCATGTATCAAACCAACTTCCAATCCTCTATTCTTCTGTATAATGTAAATGAGAGTTCTCAAAAATATGACTTGTGTTTTCCACTGCAATCAGAAGTAAACGAGATGAGGACTATGAAGGAGCAGGCCAAGTGAAACAATGTGTTATTTTTAAAAATCACTTAATGACATAAGGTAACTTGATATTCACAAAGTCAATGGTTAGGAGCTAAACATTATATTGAATGCTGAGTTTTGTCTGAAGAGATCTGGGCATGAATCCCTTTCAGTAGTGGCACCAATGCAAAATTAAAGCCAAAACCCCAGAAATATATATAGAAAAACTCATTACTTAGTTACTTCAGAAGGCAAAATATTGAAATAGAAAAATCCTTTCCTTTTCAATATGAAAATATCGATAATTTCTCAGCTCCTTGCAGCAGAGGACAAAGAATACAGGATCACGTTCATCCTGCTAGGTGGAGGCAAGCAATTTAACACATTCCCAGATACTTAACATAAAACTGTTTACGTAGATATTGTAATTCTTTTTAAAGTAGGAAAGCTTACCAAGACACATAAACAAATCCTAGGAAAGAAGAAAATTTCCTTTTTATTCCTAAAACGTCAGAAATAATTTACTGTGCATCTGTAGTGTTCACTCTTTAGATTTTCATTGTTAACTTTTATCTATTAGTCGTTCCTCCAATTTTCCCTAAATCCACTTCAGTCAGGCTTTTCAACCCACCACTCAAATCCACCTGCTCTTGTAAAAAACCCCTAATGATTTTTACACTGATAAAAGCAACTTATTATTTATTTTCAGTCCTTATCTTACTAGACAGTCTTCAATATTAATAACCCTATTACACTTTCACAACATTCCCTTGGTTTTCTTACTCTTCTCTATCCACTTTTCCTCATTTTCCTTGGCTGGTTTCTCCTTTTCTTCCGAACTTCTTAAGCGTGGAGTGGCCCAGGAGTCAGATCTTAGTCCTCTTCTCCTTACGCTCATTTCCTTGTTGATCTCATCTAATTGCACGGCTTTAAAGATGCCAGAACACTCTCTTTAGGAAAGTATCAAAGGAATGGGAAAGCCAGGATCCAATGTCCTCAATACTAACGTGAAACCAATACCTGCCCACAAAAGAGACAAAGTCAAGCTGGGGGAAGGGAGGGGGAGGGGAGGAGGGGAAGGTGTTTTCTCCCTCAACAGGCACAATGTAAGGGGACACAGCACGCCTCCTGGGTGAGGGGCACAACTACAACAGGGACTTCACCTAACAAACACAATGTAACCTAATCATTGGTAACCTCATATTAATCTGAAATAAAATATACAAAAATAAATAAATTGAATTAAACCTTGTCTCAACACTAACAACAACAACAACAACAAAATGCCAGAACTTTAGTGACTACTAATTTATATCTTCATCCTGGGTCTCTCCCCTGAATTCCACAATCTACATCCTACTGTGTGCTTCATAACTCTGCTCAGGTATTAATGAGCATTGCAGATGTTAGCCATGCAAAAATGCAATTTTGATTCCCTGTCACAAACCTGATCCACCCGGAGTCTTTTCCACTCTGAAGTTGCATGCAGGTGTTTAAGTCAGGAACCTTGGGGTTAGCTCTACTCCTTGCATCTACTCACACCCACATCTAATGTATGAAAACATTTTATTAACTTTATCTTTAAAATATACACAGGATCTAAGATTTCACAAATCCTTTGCTGCTGCCTTCCTGATCTAACACACTACCATCCATTTGCTGCTTGGCTTTTGTAACTTCTCATTCAGCTTCTGCCTTTGCCAATCCAATAGCTCATTCTCACAGCTGCAAGCCCAGTGGTTTTGTTAAATAATAGCCAGAGTGTGTCTCTTCCCTTCTTAAAGTCCTGAAATGATTTTCAGTGTATCTCAGGCCTACAGAATCTGATCTCTTACGGGTTTCGTCATAATACTCTAAACATGCTCTGGCCATGTCATTATTCTGCCACTCTGCCAAAAAGCAGGTATATCCTGTCTTAGAAACTTTGCAGTGGCTGGTCCTCCTACTTCAAATGCTGTTCTCATAAAACAGCGGTTCTCAACCTGGGGGTCGTGATGCCCAGGAATGTTACTAAAGGGCCGCGGAATTAGGAAAGTTGAGAACCACTGTCATAGAGGGTCACATGGATCAAATATATTTCTCCACCTGGCCCACTTTGACAAGCTTTTTTAAAATTATATTTCCTTAACTGGAATTCCTAATACACTTTGCTATTTTTATAGTTTTCATCTACTTAAAATATTTGTCATTTTTTAATTGTGTTAATTTCTAAAACTTCTAACAAAACCTAACATACAGCTGGTCAACAATAAATATTGAATAAATGAATGCACTTTTGGTAAGAAAATGATGTTACTTCCCAAACATACAACGCTCCAGTGCAGTGGTTCTCAACCTTCCTAATGCCGTAACCCTTTAATACAGTTCCTCCTATTGTGGTGATCCCCAACCATAAAATTATTTACGTTGCTACTTCATAACTGTAATTTTGCTGCTGTTACAGGGTTCGCCTAAAACCATC
This sequence comes from Perodicticus potto, assembly GCA_963574655.1. Lineage (NCBI taxonomy): Eukaryota > Metazoa > Chordata > Mammalia > Primates > Lorisidae > Perodicticus > Perodicticus potto. The sequence goes on along the minus strand of CAUYRH010167503.1, from coordinate 27,812 downwards.
CTGCACATCAGATATCTACATTACAATTCAGAACCGCAGTCAGGAAGGTTGAGAACCACTGCTCTAGTGGAAAGGAGGCTTAGCGGAGAGGTGTTTGTCTCCCAGTCTATATCCAACAAATTTCATGGATCTTGACAGGTCTCTTAATCCCCCTAAGTCATTGCAAGTGACAGTTTACAAGACATATTATTAACTGTGTGACACTATATAACATAATATGTGGTATAGTCAAGATACTTACAAAAATGCCTCACACACACACACACACAAAAACCCTTTCTCATAACTGTTAGTTGTATTACTTCGGTTTAAACATAGTTTGTAGAAAAGCTCTTTCTTCAGTTCATAGTTAAAGAAAAAGTGAAAACTAGTTTATAATTTTTGCTCCCTACTTCCCATTTGATATTACAAAATTACTAGATTTTATTTGCCAAGATATTCCATGTCAGTGAACTGAGAGGAAAAAAATCATCTTATATCTATGTAGCGAATTATGTTTTTATATGTATTACTAAAAATTAAAAGTATATGTTAAATTCACAAACATTAAAATGAAATCACATTTAAATTTCTAATATTTCATATATTCATAATATTGAATAATAAAAACAGAATCACATGGCATGTATAGAAAATCCTCTTGCTGCAAGCTCTTATAATTCTAGTTTTTTATTTCTAATTAGAGTCTAACATCAGTTTTCACTAGTCTTTTGAATTCCATGAGGTTAAATGTGTTCTTGTTTCATTCACTACCAAATGTTTAACCAACCTATGGCATATGGAAGGAACTTAACAATATATTTGGTGTGAATTTTGTGTACTTTCAACTTTAATAAGCTTTGTATTAAATATTTCCTACAATTTAAGTGGATATGCAATGCTTTTAATTATTATTTGATAGATATCTATGGAGTCTATTTTTTTCTATGAAGGGGACATATAAAGTAGAAACTAATTAATTTGAATTTACAACTAGAACACATTAGTTTATAGGATGTCCCTATTCATGCATTTTAAGGGTTTTTGATGCCTGTAACATGGTTCGTTATGGGTAATTGACACTGATGTATAACCTCCCAGTTGTAAGAGATGAGCCCCACTCAGATGTGTAATCACCCTAAGTGCCTATCAATTCAAGAGGGGATTAACAAAAATGTGGATATATGTATACCATGGAATACTACTCAGCCATAAAAAGAAAGAATTAATTTATTTTGCAACAATTTACTGGAGATCTTTTTCCTAAGTGAAGTATCTCAATATTGAGAATAAAAACATCAAATGTGCTCTAACTACTTGGAACTAAATCTTGTGCATACATGGGCATACAAAGAAGTAAAAATTGTTGGCAATCAGGAAGGGAGAGAGAACAGAATGGGGTAGTTTAATAAAAGTTGCTTTAGGAAGTGGCTTTAGAAAATCAGCGTTATGAAAATGCTTACGCATTGTGGATGTTCCCCTCTCCAAATGCATTTATTCATTAAAGGCAGACTCCCAAACTGGACTCAGCCCTTTGTGCCTTTCCACTCGTGTTTCTCAAACAGTATGGTCACCCTGCATCTTGTCTGCTGCCTGAAAAACATCTGAGGTCACTGTTACAGCAGATTCCTGGGGACTGAATCAAGATACTTGATATCATGTACTGTATTTGCTTATTTATTCCCTAAATTATTATTTAATAAGATTTTCATAAATGTTTCCAAGTTCTTTAATATGTATTTTGTTCTCAAAATTTAGTGTCCTGAAAATCACATGGGAATTTGGATCCAGGGGAGAGAGCCCCAAAATCTGCCTGTCAACAACAAGCACCTTATATGAGGCTGGTATGTACAATCTAGCGTCCTTTGAGGTCAGTGGGTCAGGAAGGCATCTTTGGCTTCTCCCACACAGATAGTAGGCAGCTGTTATACCAACATAAAAGCAGCTTAGGCCAGCTCTGCTCTCGCCTCTAATGCAAGTGATTATCATTTCATTTTGAGCAGTCTCAAATTTCACTTTGGACTTGAATGTTAGATTGGGGGAAACATAATTATGTATGGGAATTCTCCATAGGAACCTGTGCCTCCCTAAAGCTCTTGGATGAAAAGCTCCAGTAACTCATAAAAAGTTAACGGTTCCTTTTATCCTGTGTTCATACATATAATACATAAATAATTTGGAAAGTCTTAGAGAGAGATGGCCATAGCAAGCCTCTGCTCCTTGGGTCAATCACCATATTAATACTATCAATTTATTATTAAAAATAAGAATATTTCATTGCTTCTAGGCCATTCTTATAAAATTAACATCCTTAAAACCCACAGGAGCTTCCTTTATTTAAAATGTAATACTCAAAAAATTGAACAATGTATAGAGTTGACTGTAAGCCTATCTATGACTGTTACTAAAAATATTTGAAAACTGGCAAAACTATGCAATAGTTTATCCAATAAAATACAAAGTATTATGTTGTATGTTTTACAGTGAATTGTGTGTAAGGTGATAAAATGCAGGAAATTCCTGAGTTATGAACAAAATAAGTCCTGTAGATTTGTTCTTAAATTGAATTTGTATATAAGTTGGAACAGGTGCCTTCACCTATTGCTTCTTAATAGTCTCCATTCATAAGTGGAAGTCATCAGTCAGTCAGAGGTTTGGAACTTGGGAACTGCCTGTACAGCAAACGCCTACTTCCTTGGTTGGAAATAAATAAACATTTTATAACAAAAGGAAAAGATATCTTCACTAAGTAGAAAATAGCTAGCACACTCAAAAAGGCCTTATAATGTGCCAACAAAATAATATTGACACACTTCTCACATAGGGAATATTTTTCATAAAACAAAATATATTTTATCTTTACTTGTGTGTCTATTCTATTTGTAATTTATTACAATGAAAACATGGATCCTCAAAGCTCTTGTATACCTTCCCATAATAAAAATCTTTTTTTGCTTATACTTTGAAATAGAAATTGACACCAGAATGACTAAAGCAATTTTGAATGCTTTAAGAAAAAACTAACTCAGTCACTCTGGGGAAGACCACAGCTTCAGAAAGCTCTCACTGATCACAGATTTGTCAAACTAGCTGGCTGTTGTTTTGAACACTGAGATCATATTAGCTGTAAACAACAAGAGCTGCCAAAGATGAAATCGCAATGGTAACGACGTAGTAACCTTTTCTGGAACTCTTCTAACTCATGTTTTGTTCCTCTTATTTTGTGCTTTTCAGTGAGCAAAGTCCCCTTGTCCCACACTGGGTTCAGATCTGGTTTCAAGTTTTCTCTCAACCAGGAGAACAACTCTACTAAAGGGCGTTCTCTGTGACTTAGCTGACTACAATAATCCATCCTGCAACACTTGAATTAAAAAATCATCAACATCCATATACACTGATCTTTAAATGGGTTGGTACTTTTCGAGGGCCTGGATGGTATTGAGGGTGAGAGGCCACCGTTTCCCCTACACATCAGGGTGTGTTCCTGAGAAAAGCTGTAACAAATTAACCTATTTAGCCTAAATTTTTCCCAATATGCTCTTGTCTTCTATACCTCTATGCAACCAAGGAGACTGTGAGGAAAGATTACTTGGGAACAATCACATGAGAAGGCTGAAGAAGCTTCATGTGTGAAGGTTTGAGGAATGGGGAGATGGCAAGGGTGGCTCAGAAAGCAGCTTTCCTTTGAACATTTTATAATGTTTAGACTTGTTGTTGGACTCTTACAAAAATAACCTTTAAAGACAAGAAGGCCTTGCCAAGAATCAAGAAGGAATAAATTGCCTTTCTTCTTCCAAGCAGTACAAGGTCACCTTGAGGGAAGGAAAGAGGTCAAGTAAAGTCTCACTTCGGTGTATCTGTTGTCAGCTTATACACTTGGACAGCCTCTCAGTTCACCTGCCACATTCTATCTCTCTCCAAATTAACCCCACTGGATGAATAATGGTGTGAAACTGGAGGACACCATGCTTCCTTTCCTTCTATTAATTTTAATAATTGGCCTAATAATTAATTTACTCTAGTACTTAGAATTTTTGAAGCATACTGGTAGTATATTAAAAGACAGTGATCCTGCTGAAGAAACAAAAATAATGCCTTACGTAGCCACATAGTAAATTTTAAAAAGCAGCAGAATACGAAATTAAATAAAAGATGGTCCATAGAAGGATTGCTCTTTTAGCATTCATAACCAATTATGCCTGGAATTTCTGTGGAATGATTTTCTTTAAAATGTATAAAGATGTTCATTTTTCCTTGCCTTAGACATCTTGCTACCAGAGTAACCCAAGTGAAGAATGTGTTCTAGGATGCGGTGAGCAATGGACTTGATACTTTTGTTCTCCTCAGTTCCTAAGTTGGAATGAGACCCCACAAATGGTGATTGCATTATGAGGTGGGGGTCTTCGTGAGGTGATTGGGTTAAGAGAATGAAACCCTGATGAATGGAATTTGTGTCCTTGTAAGAGCTACTGCAGAAAGGTAGTCTCATCCTTTCCACCAAGTGAGGATAAAAGGAGAAGTTGGTCATCTGCAACCCTGAAGGGGGCCTCAGCAGAACTCAACCATCCTGCCACCTGATCTTGGTCTTCCAGGATGCAGACCAGTCACCCAGTCTACAGTACTTTGTTACAACAGACTGAACTAACTGACTAGGATACGTGAGTGTGTGTTTCATTATTTCAAAAATTCTTTACAAATAGGAGTAGGAATACACAGAGTATTCGCAGATAGGAAGACATATCATTCATGCTATTTGTCTTGCTTCTCGTGGCAACAGCAGTCCTGAATTTTTTTTCTTTAGCCCTACCATGGATCTCTGATGGTGTGCTGTTCAGTCTCTCCTTAAGGGAGTGTTCAGTGTTCATGCCTTTTTTCTCTCCTCTTTTTGCCTCTTTTAAAAATACAGCAATGTTGTCCACATACAGAAGAAAAGAAGAGTAACTTCTCTTTCACAATCTAGTTAAGAGATATAATGAATTTATTAGCTCTTTCATTTTCATGGAAGGTTCCGTCCTTTCTATTTTAAGAAGTGATGACTGATGATCTGTGACTTGCTCCTCGGTCAGACTCTGACACCTGTGATCTTTCAGCTTGGCAACGTCTCTGCTGGAAATTCATGTAAGGGGAAAATTGTAAATTGGCTTGAAGGCAATATGCAGACGCATGATCTATTTTTCTGCTGTTGTTGTAGCAATATTCTATTGGCAATGTGGGAAGATGGATAAAACACAAGAAAAAGCAGCTTATGTTTGAAAGATTGTGTGTGTGAGATGATGGGCCATGAGTACACAGACTAGTGGATTACAGGAGGTATGGGGAGCTGGGGGATTGTCAAGAGAAATTCCAGAGATGTGTCTGATTGGGGTTTTGTAAGTGACGAGATGAGATGTATTGGAGCAGAGACCTATGAGGAACTAAAAGCACTTGTTTGAGTGGTTGGCCAAGTGCAATGTGGTTAATTGAAGGAGAGTATCGAAAGTAGAAGGCTTCAAATTTTAAAAGAATGTGTATAGTGTCCTACATTATTTACTTAATAGAACTGCATAATACCAGGAGTAGTTCCAAATATTGGGACTATGGATATAGACATCGGAAGGTAAATATTTCTAAAATCATAATGTCCACAGTGCTGATTTCCTTCAGGCAGAGATTTTATACATTTCTGTCTCCTCAACATCAAACAAAAATGCCAGGCACTTAAGAGGATTCAGTAAATTAAAAATGAGCGAAGGCCACATGCTTTAACAAACATGGAATCCAGGTTTTCTACTGAATTTCTATGAAGAAATGTGGAATTGATACCATTATTGAAATAATGGCAAAACGTTTTCTGAAGTTTCAGCATTAAAGTTTTATGTAGGTTTAAGGGTTACAGTAGCTGTTCTCTTGGGCCTCAATCATTTCACAGATGCTATTTTACTATAACTCTCAAATTACTGAAGTAAGGCACTGTGCCAGGAGCACTGGCACATTGGCACTAACAATCAAGCTCACTAGTTTTAATTCCCTGGCTCATTTTCAATGCAATATATTTTTTTCTTTAGAAAAAACATTTTTTTTTAAATGAGTTGTAAATAGTTTTACCTGTGCCTTAACATAGGTCTAACTTTTTGCTAAGGGTGGAGAATTTAATTGAATTCTTTTTTTGAGAATTGAATTTATTTGAGAATTTAATTGAATTATTTTTTTCTTAATAGAAACATAAGATACAATTATATCAGATTATATTACATTTTCAAATGTATGTTTTTAAATGAAGTAGGGATGTAAGTACCCATATTGAGCAGTCTAAAAAAATTTACTGTACCCTGGAGACAATTCTTACAGCAAATGTTGATTGAGAATCTTCTATATGTTCTATCTAGGTCGGGTGAGGGGCACAAGATAAAATGTAAAGAAATATTACAATTTGCCCTCCTGTAATGATCAGGAGAAAATAAACAGAGAGATTCAATGCAGAGGAATCAAGGCCAGTCAGAGGAGCAGACAGGCTGTGTGGGATGGGAGTGGGGGCAGTTCTGTCTCTCCACAGCAAGTGTTTTCTTAGTTGAAAACTGAAGCATCAGTTTGAATTAGACAGCTGACAAGAAATGGGAGGAATGACTCAGGCAGAGGGCCAGCATATATAAATGTCTGGACGTCAGCAAGAGGGTATGGCTGGACCAGAGTGTGCAAAGTAACTGGAGGAAATGCAGGGTTAATATACTCATGACTCAAGATACAAAGAAGTTAAAGGCCAGCCTGATAGACAGAGGGACCATAATACAATGCCGCTTGTGATGTCCATTGTTATCTTTGATGTTAGTTGTTAAAGGGATTTAGAGTTTAAAAAAGCAATTATTCTTTGAGGAACTAAGAGTGAATTATTACTAATGTACCCATTTAATCAGTTGAAAATTAAAGGCTAGTAGCTTAGTGCTAGATGTCTGAAGTATAAATATAGCAGCTCTGAACACTTTCAAAAGTACTGTCCTTACAATGAAAGATAATTTTCGGGGATTTGTACTGCACGTGAACTCATGCACTATTATTTAGTATCTCAAATGTGCCTTCATATTTTTACATTATAGGTGATAGTTGCTTAAGAAGAGTAATGATCAAATAACTTATCCAAACAGGGACAGTCTGATGAGCAAAAGAGAGATTATATGAAGACAAAGGGGTATAAACATGAACTGTCTTTGGTAAACCAAATGTACGCCTATTGTTCACAATGTGTATTGCATTTGAAAGGATGTTTAAATGATTGCCATCATTTAAAATTCAGGACAGTGTTTTGAAATGGAACATCCTTTTTCAATTGGTAATGTTTTAATCTTTTTGTACTTTAGAGTTTGTAAAATATTCCATGTTGTCTACCTGGTTTCACCTTTACCTTTTCGTTTGTCAGTGTGCTGAATAAATCATTGACAGAAATAGAAAAATATGAAGATGATAATTCTCTAATTTCTGTCACTCACCAGCTGTTAAATGCACACATAGCATTTTAAAGAAGAATTTTTCAAAGCATAGGAGAAGCTCTTTTATTTTATGTTATTTTTCTCAGCTTCTGAAACAGAAATTGGGATCAAGGCCAACAAAAACTTTTATGGCCAATGAAAAAATGAAGCATTCTTAAAATTAAAAGGGAAGACGTTGAAAGACTTACTACAGAGGAGACCTGCCAGATTGTACTATTTCAGCGGTCCCTGAACAATGCCACAATACTCAGCTATTATTCAAGCAGGTGGCACATTATTATTCTTACAGATTGATACCTTTGCTTATTATCCCCTTGACTACACACAAAACACAGTAATTTGAATCTAATAATGTCTGTGAAAATGTCCATTAATAACAAGAAACTGTTATTAAAACAAAAAACATTATCTGTGTCCTGCTCTCATTGATTTTTATTTTTCTGTAATTGTGGACTGAGTTACTCTGTACTTAGGTCCCCTGGGACAGCTGACTTTGATGGTAAAGGAAAGTAATTGATTTCTAGTTTCCAATGTGGCAGTTTGGAAACAGTGCTTTGCAAATATCTTCGCTCCCACAGAGAGCAGCTCCGCCAGACTCCAGGTAGAGCCACAATGCACAACCAATACACATCTTGGAGTTTTAGATAGTTCTATGATAATTAAAATAAAATACTAAATACAAGAAGATGAATCTCATACAAACCCATTTAAATACAAGCATAGAATGTCATGTTTCTTTGTGGAATGACTCTAAACCCTTACTGAATGAATCAAGGGAACCGCAGTCATCCTTCAGCTGTCTCTGGCTCTATAGCTGATTTCCCTGTTAACTACTTGCAGCCTGCATCATTCTGCCTCCAGGCTTTTACTTCTGCACTTCCTTAAGTTCAAACATATTTCCCACTTTTATTCATTTTCCAAATTCTTTTGATCCAATAACATTTGACTTGGGGCATTCCCCAGAGAATCTTCTCTCTGAGTCTCCAGATTAATTTAAATATCCCAATTCTATGCTTTGTCAGCAATTTTTACGTGTTTTCTTATTGCATCGGATGTGTTATATTTTATTTATCTGCTTATATCACTCTCCTAGACTACAAGTTTTTCAAGGACAAAGGAAAACTTAATGAACATGGGTTACGGCATGTATGCTTTAACTTGTATTAAGAACATACCTCCTAATCTGAGCTAAAATTAAAAGAGTGTGTAAGTAACATTGTTTGCAGGTGGACTTACAGATTTTTAAACTAGATGATTTCTAGCAACTGCATGTTTGCAAAGTGAGAAGATCATGGCTTTAGTTTAGATAAAACTAAATTTGAATCTCATTCTGTCCCTTATTAATTCTGAGTAATATAACTCCAAACTAATAATTTACCTTATCTGAACTTTAATTTCCACATTTTGTATAAATAAGCCTACTACTAAGGTTGTAGCAATAATTCAATAAAAAGATGCATGAAGCACCAGGTATATTATATATGCTCAGAAGTTACTTTCTTTTTTTAAATACTTTGAATATTTCGAAAGTGAGAAAAATACCATTGGGCTGCATTTCTGGATATATTTTTTGGTATGCTTAAGTAAGAAAATGTTATGTGCTGCCTCCTGAAGTGATGCTGTATCTTCGATTTTTTTTTTTTTTTTTTTTTTTTGGCTGGGCCTGGGTTTGAACCTGTCACCTCTGGGATATGGGGCTGGCACCCTACTCCTTTGAGCCACAGGCACCACCTAGTATCTTTGCTTTTATCTTTTATTTATAATGCCTTTCTCCCAGTCCCCACCTCTAACTGGCAAATTCCTACTTTTCCTTCACTGTCCATCTTAAAACTCATCTTTTCAATGAAGTCCATCAGAATTAATTGGACGTATCTCTTTCATTATTTCACTGAAATATGTTGAATATTATTAAGCCAAAATTATACTATAAAATAACTTTAGTTTTGAAAATTTTCAGGTCTAAAACCATCTTTCAACACAAAGGAAATAATGAGACATATTTTGAAATAATCTCTGGATAAGCAGGACCTTTCAGTTTTATGTTAGAAAAACCAATGGAATTTAAACAAATCATACATTATTAAAAGAAAACAGTGAATTAAGCACATTTTAGATAAATAAATTGGCTACTATTCTGTTCTTAGAAACTAATTCCTTTCAGTAGGAACAGAAATGTTAAAAGATTTAAGGAATTGTGTCGAATCTTATACATTTGACCAGGGCACTTATTACACAGAAAAATATCTAGTATTTTATCACAGATTGCTACAAAAAGTTGCCTCAGAGAAAAGCAATGCAACATATTAAAACTATACTTCATTTGTTGTTTTTTTAACAAAAAATTAGTAAATTGTTGCTTGTGTTATTTTTAATTTTTACAACGTAAAATTGTTTGCAGTAGCGTCTACAGTTTTCTTTGATTAGCAGTTCATAAACACAAGGAAATAAGATATTAGTTTAATTTACCTTAATAACCAAATCAAATTTTTGGTGAAAGTCTCTGTTTACTGGTTCCAAGAGAGTAAGTTCTGCAGTCCTAGGGTGCATATGGAAAAATCGTGGGTAATCCCCAGGAGTCCCTGAAAGACATTGAGATTTCAGGACATAATTGAGAACAATAAGCAATATGGGTATCTGTTTTGTCTTTCCATTCATTAGCAGAGGAACAAAATTACAATTTCATTAGTAAATTAAGTTTCAAAATTATGCAGTCTAGGGAAATACACTAATGTGATATATGATTAATCAGGTTATAGGTAGGAGAATGAAAAATATTTGTTTGGATTATTTTCCAAATACTTTTTATTAAGAGATTTCTTAAAATAATTTGTCACATGAGAAGACATATTAGGTGGCAGGAGCATAATTTTACCCCATAAAATTGTATTTTAATGGTGCATAAATCTTAATTACAGTCTACATGATTTTTCAATATATCTTGTAATAAATAACGATTTGTAATTTGTACCAAATATCAAGATGCTTGCAAATTAGTACAAACATATCCAGTTCCATCAAGGTAAATATTTTTCTTAAGATAATATCTAGCTAATTACATCAACCATAGTAAATTAAAATGTAGGTTTTGATTACACTCAATGTCTAGGGAGGGTATTTCTTTAATAAGTTGAAATACATTTCTTCTTAAATACATTTCTTTCAACTGTATTATCTTCCTTTGTGTACTGCAACACTCTTCTCCAAAGTGAAGAAAGAAAGGATCATAGTGAAATCATAGAACTGTACAGCACATACATTTGGAAAAACAATAACCATCAGAGTAAAATAGCATAGCTTCTAGTTTTGAAGCCTAGTGTATGATAAAAGCTTTATATAAGCAATCATAAATAACCCTGAAAATCATTTCCATTTTACAGTTAAGTATTTAGGAGATTTGAGAAATTAAATAACTTGTCCGAGTCAAAAAGACAATCTGAGTGAGTGAACGCATTCAAATCCAGACTGCCAGAAGTAAAACATACAAAAAAGTGAGCTTATTGCTACTGCTTCTTTGCTTCTGAGACAAGAAGAAAAAGTCTCCTGAACGTTGAGGTGGAAAAAACAGAAAAATATTTCCATCATTAAAATGGACTATAAATCTAGAAATGGCCAGAATTCCAAATGAAATTTAATATATGATAAAGTAGTGATCTTTCCTAACAGGAAGTTAATCAGAAAATGATAGAATTTTATCCATTCTTCGCATAGTATACTAAAGCAAACACAAGAAAGAAGATATCCATGTATAATAAGTAAAAAACATATAAACACTATTCATAGATAAAAATACAGATATATGTAGTAGCACGGGCAAAACCTTTCCTAACTATGACTCAAAATGAAGAAGCAATAAAAATAAATGTGGCTATATTACAATATTCCACAGAAAGACACAATAAACAAAGTAAAACCACTGTTAAAAACTGATAAAATATTTGCAATTTTATATCAAAGACAAAATGTTCACATCTCATATATGTGTACACACGGATATACATACATAATGCATATATATCAGGGGTCCATTAAGTTCGCATGCAAGACACCTTGTATATAAGCTTATATATATATATGTACACACACACACACACACACACACACACATATATATAATCGAACAAAAACCAGTGATGCATTATAAAAGTTTGAGACTAGATGCTAGGGAATGAACTGATAGCTCACAGAAAGGGAAAACCAAAAGACTCTCCATCATAAAAAAAGATGCTCCCTTCTGTATGTAATAAGAAAAAATACAAATTAAAAGTACATTAAGATTCTATTTGCTACTTGCTAGATTAGCCACTATCCCAGGCAGACACCATACTATATATTGATGAGCCTCCAAAAAAATCGGCATTTTTGGACATCAATGGTGTTAATAAAAGGGTGCTATAAAATTTCTGAAGGAGAATTTGGCACAATCTATCAAAATCATATTAATGTTTACTTTTTGACCATTTCAACGACATTTTTGCATTATAATGATGAAAGATAAATAACCCCTTAAATATACATCAATAGTGGTGTGGCTGAATAAATGATGACATGTCCTAGATGAATTATATTCAAATGTAAGAATGAATGACAGATAGCTTTTAGAGAACACACACACATATAGAAGGCAATGTTTATGCCTTTTTTTTTTTTTTTTGAGACGGAGTCTCACTTTGTCACCCTTGGTAGAGTGCTATAGTATCAGAACTCTACTCTTGGGCGCAAGCAATTCTCTTGCCTCAGCCTTCCAAGTAGCTGGGACTACAGGTGCCCGCCACAATGCCCGGCTATTTTTAGGGAAGAGGTCTCACTCTGGCTCAAGCTGGTCTCGAACCTGTGAGCTCAGGTAATCTACCCGCTTCGGTCTCCCAAGTGCTGGGATTACAGGTGTGAGCCACCATGCACTGCCCATTATTGATGCATATTAAAATAACCAAAGATTGTAATGATTTTAGACAGATTAAATACATTTAAATGATTTAAGACAGATTAAATACATTTAAATTCATAAGTTTGTAACAATGTTGAAGAAAGAACACCTATTGATCACTTCTGGAGAATGCTTGGAAACATTTTGAAAACTGGAGAATGAGAAGGCATATTATTGTACATATTCTGCTTTTTCCCTATGACCTATAATGTTTGGTATACAAATAATTAATGATGGAATTTTCCCCTTATGGAATTATTCTAGCTAATCATGTAAAAAGAATGGCAAAAATAAAGTGTCACCATTTTACAACTCCTCATACGTTAATGGATCACAACTTTGAGCACCAGCTGCTGCAGACATCACAAAAAAGAAATAGCTTCATGCCCCTCTATGGGAAAATGAATTAGCCCCATCATCTTCTATGGACTAGGCTGTGTCCATAAATTCATAAGTTGAATCCCTCACTCCTGGTGTGGTTGTAGTGCATATATGAAGACAGATCCAAGGAGGTAGTTCAGGTTAAATGATGACATAGGACTGGGCTCCTAATCTGATAGGACTGGTGTTCTATCAGACACCAGAGGGCAGGCTGTACGTTCATGGATATAAACTCTATCCATTCCCTTACTATAAATATCACAGTTTTTCTATTAATTCAATCTATGCTCCAATTTTGGCAGAAATCTATTTGTGTGAGTTCCGGTATTCATGGCTTGTTTTCCAGACCATTGTGTGATCTTATGGGCAAAAGCCAAGAAGATGAATGTATTTAGAAATGAATTATCTCCTGGAACAATTTGTAGGGGAAGTCATAAAAATGAAAGGGTCTTGATACTCAGTAAATATAGCCTATGCTTTTGGAGAAACTACTCCCAATTATGTGTGGCATGAAGTCAAACTGTACTCATGACTAAAAAAATGTAACAAAATATTCCATAACACTCTAGCTTACTCATCAGGGTAAAGAATTACTGGCAGAAACATAATAATAATAATAATATCCTTAAAGAAAAAGAAGAAATATTCTGAATTGGTGGAGTCAATTCAAAATAAACATTAGAGAATGGAAAGGCATGAAGGAAATGTCCTTCTGGACGTATATGTCAGGTTATGTGATGTTTGAAAAGCCAGCATGTGAAAATTGTATACCATGAAAACTATCCAAAAAATAAAGAACTAAATGTACAATATGAGAAATTTAGGGTCCTAAAATATTTTAATTTCTACCCCATCTTGATACATGCATTAAAATATGTCATTACCTTTTCGGAGTGTATTTATTGTCAAATGGCAGTTAGCTACATATGAGCAGGGCCGATGACAAATTGGGTGAAACCATTTGGATTGGTCTGGGTCAAGCTGACCTGGGCTATTATGGAAAAGAGGCTCATTAAGACCTTGTGAGAGTGTTGTTATCAAGATCTTTTAACTGGGTTGTTTACAAGACCTTGCAGGTGGGTTGTTTTGAGTACAGAGTTAATTAAGATAGTAGGAGAATTCTAAGAAGTAGCTGAAATGCCTCATAGTTATGTATAAAACACAAAACATCACTTTCATTGGAGCCTACAGTGAGTAGGATGGGGCCTGACTTGCTGTGCAGGTAATTAATAAACTTCCTTTTTCTTGCTAAAACTTGACCAGCTCTTTTCAATTATTGTGGTCATTGTCTCAAGTCACCATGCTACCCTAACACTAGTACTTACAAAAATACTTACCATAGTTAATGTAGGTTTATATATAATTAAAATCAATATTTCTGGCTCGAATATCTCCATTCTTAACTACTATATGACACCAAGTTTTAATTATCAGAATATCCTTAATGTTATCATAATCACCTTTGGAACAAATAAGGAAAATAGCTATTAATTTTACAATATGTATATTTTAATATATAATGTATACCTCATCTACATGTTATATGTAACATATATTACTTGTTACATAATAGGGACTTAGATAAGAGTATCTAATATTATATGCTACTAATATTGCAAGTTACTACTATAAGCTATAATCAGTAAACCCTTTACATTATTTGAAATAAATACGTATTTTATGATATCTGTGTTAATAACAATTAAAACAGTACTTGATACATGTTCACATGATTTTACATGAAAAAATTGTCAGATTCAATAAAAATTAGAAGCAGAAAACTTACAGGCACATACTATTAAGGAATCCATAGGTTATACCTGTCTTCATATTTTTTGAGGTTCTTGCATGTATGAATTTTTCTGGGGCCACTTTTGATATCATTTCATAATATCATTTCATTTCATAATATCCCTTACCTATCACAGCCAATGTTTCCTGTATAGCCTCTAGTTCAACACAGTTTTTCTAAAGGAGTCCACCTAAAAGAAGGGCTCATTATCTTTGTAACTAAATAGGAACAGTTTCCCTTTCGATTTCAGAGAAAAAGATGAGCATTTATTTATTTGCTTGTCTTTGGTTTAAATAGTTTTTAACTGTATTTTTCTCCTTCAAACAATGGGGAGTAATAGGTAATTCATAATACCTACGCAATGCAATATGCTTATGCAAGGTGCAATGATTAGAGTTTGATCAAAGTAGTTACTCACTATCCCCTAAAGTTTAAAGATACCCTGGAAATGAAAGTTGAAAATGAACTGAAGTAATTAAAGACTAGATGATTCCTTTTCATTATTTAGCATCTTCTACCAGAATATTACAGTATACACACCAAAAGATATGTGTAAAAAATTTAATATAAAGATTTCCATCCAACTTTAAGAACAAGTGTTGA
Organism: Perodicticus potto; assembly: GCA_963574655.1. Taxonomy (NCBI): domain Eukaryota; kingdom Metazoa; phylum Chordata; class Mammalia; order Primates; family Lorisidae; genus Perodicticus; species Perodicticus potto. The sequence continues at coordinate 12,673 of CAUYRH010167503.1, read as the reverse complement.
ATACAGTACGTTGAATGCATTTGCCCTTAAAATGGCTGAGGGAAAACCAATGTAGAACTTGCAAATTAGCACTAGAGTTTCTTTATATAACTTTCCATACAGTAAAAGACATGATTCTTTCCTTCTGTGAACAAATGTGCAGTATCCTGGACTCACAATTAAGCCACTTTGAAAATCTAATCTCATTTTGACAATGACATTTTGAAAGTAATTTTGAAAAATTACTCTTCTACAGATTACTACTTGTATAAAATATTTCATAGGATTTTTATCAATAACTATATATATTTTAATTTTTGTTGAGAAAAAAATGGAGGAAAAAATGAAAACGAATTGGCTTGAAACATTTTCCAAATTGGAAATATTTTGTCGTTCTATAGCAATAAATTCATGTAATAATTTATTTTAATCTTTTAGAAAATAATCATTTTATCAACCATTGATTTTCTAATCTAAAAAACATGCTGCAAAGCAAAATTATTTTAGGGGAAACTATTTTTAATTTGATATTTTTAATACTTACACACTGTATTTCCTCCATAATGTGCAATAAATAGTAGTTGAGGATTGGGAGAAAACTTGATATGCTTATGTAAGGTTTCCTCTTATTTTACTAAGTTACCAAGGATCAATCACTAATGTATCACCAACATACAATAAAGACAGGTAAGAACTATTACACACATAATTTCAATAAGACACTGGAATAAATCAATATGTTTAAAGCCATAGAATAAATAATTATTGCCAACAAAGATGATTAGCTTTAGACTAAGGGATTAGGAATGATGAAAATAGGCTTTGATGAAATTAAGTGTATGTATTTCATTCTTGAAACTTCAACATTTCAACTCTGGCTTTTGTTCACAGGAAGTCACTAGCAATATTTACCTGAGAAATAGAACAATGTAGGCCCTCTTAATCACTCTCTTTCTCTTAATTTTTTTTACCATACTAGGATGGAAAGGGATGATAAGATAGGTCAAGGGGCAATGCCTATGCTCAGTGGGTAGGGCGCCGGCCCCATATGCTGGAGGTGGAGGGTTCAAACCCAGCCCTGGCCAAAAATGATAAGATAGGTCAAGAAACTTGAACAATTATTTTCTTACCAAGTGCCAATTTTTAAGTTTTGTATCTTTCTGACTATTAAAACATGCTTAAATTATAAATATATCATGTGTTGTACAGTTAACTAATGCATTGTTAGTAAAGGAATTATGAAAGCGGTAAAAGAAATGGATAATATAAAAGAAAATAATATCAGAAGTCAGTAGATCTTATAAGTAAATGCATAGTCTCTCTAATCTGTGTTAATGACTCAGTGCTGAAAGAAGGCTTGTTAACTATTAATGTGATTTTATATATTCTAGTTCAAGATATACCAACAGATGGTCTCTGAGCAAGGTTTAGTGAAAGTTTAATGTTAGGCATTGTAAAAAGAGTGTCAGTGATTCAGAAAGACAGACATAGGTATCTTTCCCCTATTCTCTGGCCAAGGTCTGGAAAGAAAAATGGCTGAGTGACTTCTCCACACTCATGTGGTTTTCTTCTTTTCACTCGATTGAACTAGCTATTCCTCTCAATCAAATGGCAAACTCCATAAAACGGAAAGAAAATGAAATAGATGAGGAACGTATATTCATCTGTTATAACAAATTCCAAGTAATTTGGGTTATTTGAGGTTTTACATAGGACTCTAAAGAATTTAGCCATGGCACATTTGAAATATCAAAGAATAAAACATGATAAATGGATAAGACACAATCAGACACTTCTCCATCCTCTAATTCTGTCATTTAGAGATTTAGCTCTCATCTTTGTACCTTCAATAACCGGACAGTGATTGGCATACTGTCAAACTTTCAGTCAATAAAAGGAAGGACGTCTATTTCCTGTTATCTCTGTCAAGACCTCCAGAGATTTAAAAGAGCTTATGTTTTCAAGAGCTTTTGAAAACTGTAATGGTCTCATCTCTGTAACTGACTTATGATGTACGTGTCATTATAAAGACCAAAAACTTAAAACAGAATTATTTAAATTTTCTTATAAACAGCATTTCTGAGTAAGACGCAGCATTATATTTTAGAATCTGTATATTGTGCTTTGGTTGTTGAGCATGTGTTTGTTCAAACAGGGTAGAGGAAAGAGGACGCCAAGGGGTGAGGGTTGATGCTGAAGTTCATTGAAGTTATTTTTCAAGTACGCTTCCAAAGGTTCCTTCTTCAATATGGGATGTAAGGTCTGTCTTAGGAGCAACTGTCTCTCTAGAGCCAATAAACCATGCAAATTAGCAACATTCACATTTTAGCAAAAGCAATCTGAAGAAGAACAGCATAATCAATTTCTCATCAGTTTTGTTTTGGTACAATTAGCAGGATATACATAGGGATGGATTAGGGCACGTCTCTGGAATTTTTAAAGAAAAAATTAGCCGAGCATATAATGTATGGTTTGTGTGTGAATAAGGGCTCCAGAATAGCCCTTATTTAATTCAGTCATACATTATCAAAATTTTGTATAATGTGCAACCAATGAAAACATACACCAGTAGAGTCTAATTTTCAAGTCATGTTAAAATGTGATATTAAAGAAAGCTTTACACATTGATATGAAAACAATGACCAATATGTAGGTGTATGTCCTATTAGTTCACATTGTTTTGCTTCTTCCATCAAAGTTTTTTCATTTGTTCACTGAGCATTTTACTCTTTCTAATTGTCAGGAAGAGAAGCTTTTAAATTATTACTTTAACATTGTTTATATATAAAGTAACGATCATTTCCAATAATAAAAACATTGTTATCAAAAGTGTTCCTGTAGAGGACGCCAAGAGGCAGACGATCTCTAAGTAAGATGATTTGCAGCTGGGGCGCGGCCCTGGGCCAATTCGTCTGCAGGTGCTCCTTGCGGAGAGAGAACCTGAGCCCACTGCGAGCCTTGGGCACGTAGTCATTGTCTAATACTCCCCTCACCTGTCTTGTGCTGTCTCAATAAAAGGCTACTGCGGAGGTTGCTCAAGGCTTTCCTTAGCCCGCCCCCTACAAGCTTGTACTTCTAATCTGCGTCTCGCCTGGTTCCTTTCTGCCCCGCGATCCAGACCAGGGCCATAGGGGCTGTGACATGTTCCCTTTCATTCAAAAGAACCTTTTTCCACATGAGAATGATAACTGAGAATGTAAAATATTAACAGATACAAACCAACAAGGATGGAATAGAGGATGCCCGGCCTGTCTGACGGTGGTTGAATATCCCTGTCTTGATCAATGGCTTGGATTGGTGGGGTAACAATAATGGGGTTCAGTTCTTCCTGCAAAAAAATTACAGAGGTTAGTTTAGCTCCATTACTGATCCCTTATGGAGAATTGACATTCAGTTATTTTAGTTTGGATACCTACAAGACATTTGAGCCAGTAGTTAAACTCATGTTTCAAAGTTATAATCTAATACCTTACACTAGTTAATTTTGAATCTTAAGAAGAAGAAAGGTGTCCTCAAAGTTAACATGAAAAGACATATTAATTATATACATAAAACTGTATATGCGTAATTTCTCCTAAAAACAAAGCAACGAAGAATAGTAACCATACATTTTTAATCTTTCTTAGAGGATTTCTTCAAAAGAAATATAAGGCTGTCAAATATATTATGAAGTAAAGTTTTTCCCTTTGCTTTAAATAAGATTTGGAATAATATATTCTTTTTCCAAAATTATTTTAAGTTTCATATCAATTAATTGTATTAAAATATTAACTTTTAAAGTCAACATTTTAATTCAATAAAAATCAAAGACATATCACTATAAATTTTAAGTAATTAATTGTATATTATGAAGTTATGTACATTTAACTTATGGTATGCAAAATGATTCTGTTTTAAATTATAATATACTTCTTTAAGTCTGTGTTTCCAAATTTGATGTCCAATGTTTTTTGGGGGGGGGTATCTATAAAGGACCACGTAAGAAATATGTCTAGAACATATACACTGTGTTCTAGCTAGTCAACTCTGTCATTATAACTCAAAAAGCAAAAAAGGCATAGATTTGTTTCATAAAACTTCTTTTACAAAAACAGATGGTGAGTAGCATATTGTTTACTGACCTCTGTGATTATAATGGCTATTCTGGGGGATTAAAATACAAAATTTAATAGGTACAGTAAAAAAAAAAAAGCTATCTATACAGTTAAACTTGGGAACTTGATACAAATAAAGTTTTGAATACACTTACCATACTACAGGTGTTTTCAGTATTTAAGTATTCTAATTTTCATAATACATTACTAAGAAAGGGGATATTCTTATATATTCTAAAAGCATCTATTAACGTCTACTTGACCTAATACTTTTAGAACACAATTTGGGAAATACTACTTAAAGTTTTTACAATCTACAGACCAAAAACAAAATAACTAAATATATATATATATATATATATATATATGTATGTGTGTGTGTGTGTATATATATATATATATAAATATATATATATGGTATTTATGGTATTTCAAAGGGAAATAACCTCTCTCAATACCTGACTTTATATTCTAAGAAATTACTGCAATTTTTTTTATGTCATTGCTTCTAAATAACACAACTTTGAAATTTGTCATGTAATTTTATATAAAGTAGTTTTCAGCATAAGTGTGTAGTGATGGCATGTGAAGGTGCTCAGGAAATTTCACCCCAAAATATGAATCCTTGGTATACAGAATATTTTGAATAGAGACCCATAGAGATCAATAGGCCTTGAAAGAGGCTTTCCATCTTTCTTCATAAAAATGAAAAAAAAAAAAAAACACCTATCAAAATACACCCTCTTCCCTTCCATGCCATGGCAATACATTACAGGAAAGATCAAGTGTGCAAACAAAGTCCGGTAACGGTGGCTCACCTCTGTCATCCTAACACTCTGGGAGGCCAATCTGAAAGAAGTGCTTGAGCGCAGGGGTTTGAGACCTGCCTGAGCAGGAGTGAGAATTCCAGCTCTACTAAAAATAGAAAAAACTACTTGGGGGTAGTAATGCTCACCTGTAGTCCCAGCTACTATGTAGGCTGAGGCAAGAGGCTCTCTAGAGAGGTTGCTCTGAGCTGTGATGACACCATGGCACTGTCCCCAGGGTGACAGAGTGCATTTGTTTGGAAACAAATGCAAACAAACCTGGCCTACATCATTTTAAAACATTAACTGTCAAATGATTTGTATTTATCTCATACAGGTGTTGAGCCCAGGACCTCCTGAAGATGTGAAATCTGGTCACTGTTTTCACTGTTAGTCAGTACTTCTCCCCTACCTCCTTGCCCTGCTCCAGCCCACCCAAGTGCACCACACAGACTGGTCTGTATTCTCAGCAGATTACCAAAGGTCTCCATTGGCGTCTCTTCAAAAAAACGTAATATGATAGTATCCAGCGAGGTGACATTGTTGCACATACTTAGGGGCTAAGATTTCTGAATCGTCATCTAGGACCACCCAGGGTCCACTCCAGATACAACTAAATACTTGTGGAATGACAGAAGACTCAATTCTTAGAACAATTCAGAAAGAGAAAGTTTTGTTTGTTTTTTCTCTAAAGTGGCAGTGTTAAATATACTAGTTATTTCTCAGGTTAATTTGATTCCCAAAAAGAATCATTTATATGTCATTCATTTCCCTCACACTAAATCTCCCCAAGCTATGTAGTCATCCTTCCTAGCGACCATTTATTGCCCCTCAACAAATTTATCAATATTCTCCCCCTCTCCTCTAATCATCCCCCCCATCTAAACAAGGGTATACATGTACTATTCAATACCTGTATTTCTCCCTAAACTGCACAAATCTGAGGGTCTTCAACATAAGTAAGTTTGGACATAGGAATTAAGGGTGGACCCTCTCTTTCTAGTCACTTCTCAAGGAATGATTGTATCAGACAGTTTATCAGTTTATATTAAGTTACTTTAAACCTTGGTTCAAATAATTAAATCTGTGTTAGCTTTTCCAAAAGTGTGCCTCTACCTAGACTCTGTGAAAGTATTTCAAATCTGAGGGCCTTCTGTAGTCCCATTTGACATCCCACAGTCAGAAAAATATACTCAGGGATGCTAAATAATCTCTAGTGTTTGGAGATAACTTAATTCCTACCAGATGCTGTGACTCACACCTGTAATCCTAGCATTCTGGGAAGCTGAGGCAGGTGGATTATATGAGATCAGGATTTGGAGACCAATCTGAGCCAGAGTGAAACCCAACACTACAAAAAATAGAAAAATTATGTGGGCATTGTGGTGGGCACCTGAAATCTCATCTATTTGGGAGGCTGAGGCAAGACAATCTCCTAAACTCAGGAGTTTGAGGATGCTGTGAGCTATGATGCCACAGGACTCCACCCAGGGCAACAGAGTGAGATTCTGTCTCGGAAAAAAAAAAAAAGGAAAGAATTTAAAAAAAAACCTAAAATCTGAGCTTTTCTGTTCAAATGCTAGATGTGAACCAGTTACAATATTTGAAGGTATTCCTGCGAATCACATTTACCTATTTATTTCTGCAGAACTACTTAGTTACTAACACATAAATTTTGGTAATGAGCCATGTAGTTTAACATCTTCCTGTAATATCTAGAGTTGTTGGAATGAGCAATGGAGTTTTAATTACATTACTTATCACTGTATACACAATATTAAAACTAAAAATAACATATCAAACAAAGCCAAGAGGGAGGGAGGAATGCTAATTAAATTCTTGATCTTACATAGTTGCTTGTTAATAAGTACCATACAGAGAGAACTGGAGAAATAACAAGAAACAAGTATACTATTTCTCATCAAAAAATTAAAATGGAAATAGCAAATTGTGAATGTCTCAGAAGATTGGGTATGGAAGTGATACTAGACGTGATGAAAATATTTCACATAAAGTTATTCAGTACTGTTGACTATGTCATAACCATACGTCCTGCTATTTTAACATTTTATATATATGTATGTAAATAACTCAGACAAGTGAAAACAAAAGAAAACAAACACTCTTGCTAAAGGCTTGACTCAAATTCTGGAAATTTGGGGAAAATAGTATTGCTTAAATAACTTAGAAAGGACTGACATTTTGTCTTGTCCCACACTGACTAGCAACTTAGGAGTTTTTTGTCTGCAGCTATCATGAATGAGATTGTCAGAAAATCTAGGTTTAAAGGTAAGAAGAATTATTTTCAAGCAGTACATTTATGATTACCTTCCAAGTGAACTGTGGTCCTTGAATCTTGAAAATTTTTAGCACTAGTAATACATGACAATAAAGGATACTGAAAATTATATTTTTAATGATATTGATAAATATTGAATGAAATTTTATAAGTAGCATTTAAGCCACAGTTAGAAACTTATTTAAGTATTATTTAGTAGAAACAACATAAATAACATGCATCATTTTTTTCTTCTGCCTTTCATCAAAATCTCTATAGTAAATGGAACCAGGTCTGAAAAGGGTATACCTACACATGTAAGCAAGAAAATCCTAGCTGGAAATGATTCCTTTGAATTAGTAAGATTTTACAAAAGAGAATAGAGGTTAAAGAAATTGATTCTACATAAATTTAAATGTTTTTGAAGACAAGTACACATAAGGTATTTAGTAAAAATGGGCTAGGTGACAAAATAATATGTATTCAATTTCCCACAGATCACATCCTCTGAGCAAGAGGCAATTAAAAACTAATGAATTTAGATGTTAAAAGGATAGAGAAATACTGAATACTTTTAGAAGTTAACAAATTTTAAAAAAAGAATATTTCATGGGTTAAAGAATAGACCCCAAATCATAAAAGATTTAAAAGTGAATGACAATGCTATCATTAGATACAAAAACTTTGGGAGGTGTAGGATGAATTGTGCTTTTAATGGATTTATTAGGAAGCTGAAGAGTTGACAATATAAGTGGTAATCATTCAATTTATTTTTTAAAAAAGAATAAGGTAAATACAGAGAAAACTGAGTAAAAAATAAGATGAAGTTTTTTAAAAGCTATTTGTGGTAGTCAAGCATATAATGCTGATGAACCAAAGACACAGACCAAAGAGAAATAGTGATATTTGTATTGCCAAGTGCCAGCACGAAAATGACCTTGAATTTACTGAAACGACAGTATCCTTATAATAAACCTCTTTTTCCCTAAGGTAGTTTAAGATCAGCGTCTGGGACTTTGGATCAAGGCGAGAGTAGGAGACAGCGTGTTGCCTTTCTTAGAGACACTGTAATTCCCTCTCACCCTCTAAATTATGTTCTATGAAAGAATAGAATTATTTTTTCATGCAAGTTCAAGCCATGTAATCAATTACAAGATTTAGTAAATAGCAGATACTTAATGCATTTTTTGCCAACTTGGGTTTTTACTAAGTTATCTAACCTGGTCTTAGCTCATTACTCTCAAGTAGACTTTGTAGTATCCAATACCAAGAAAATCTGTGAATATTGCGAGAACCACTTCCTTGTGGTGGCAATCAATTCAGAGATTTGTTTCTTGTGAAGAACAGATTCTCTGTTAGTAGATAATAATTACTCTTTCTTTTTCTTATGCTGTCCTCATTTCTCTTAGCTTCTGATTTTACTGTGCTGATTACAAAGGAAGTACGGTATGTGTTAGAGAAATTGGAAATCGACCCATATCTCAAACATGCTTGGGTATCTTTTATGGAAAGAATCAAAATGTTCTTCTATCTTGGTATAATTGCGATAATGACCTTTTTACTGAAAGTCTTATGGGTTTGTGAGCAGAAAATATACTATTCCTGTTTATAATTCATAGCTTTGTGCCTCAGATTTCAACAAACTTTTTGTTATCAAGTTAAATTCCAGGAGACACTTATTATTTAAAAAAAAAAAAAAAAGCCACTCAAATACTGGAAGGCTCTTTTCCACTTTTCCTCTGAAGCAAACTTACGTTTTTTGTAGTCTCATTTGTCTTAGAGAAGAAATCATGTCTTCTAAATTCTGTTCTAGCTGATAAGTGACATTAAAAGTATCGGGGATCACAGGTACATTTCACTGTTGTTTGAACTGTCAGAGGTAAGTCCCCTGACTTAGAAAAGGGAACATGATGACACGCAAAATGAATTAGGACCATGTAAAGAGATGCCTACCATGAAAATAATCATAGATACTATAAAATGATATGAAACATTATCTTCTGAAAAAATACTGTATGATTCTACATAAAACTTAAGATTATTGGCTCGGCGCCTGTGGCTCAACAGGCTAAGGCGCCAGCCACGTACACCTGAGCTGGCGGGTTCGAATCCAGCCTGGGCCCACCAAACAACAATGACGGCTGCAACCAAAAAATGGCCTGGCGTTGTGGTGGGCACCTGTAGTCCCAGCTACTTGGGAGGCAGAGGCAGGAGACTCACTTGAGCCTAGGAGTTGGAGGTTGCTGTAAGCTGTGATGCCACCACACTCTACCCAGGGTGACAGCTTGAGGCTCCATCTCAAAAAAAAAAAAAAAAAAACTTAAGATTATTATGTTATGAATAACATGGTTCATATTCATTAACTTTTCTTGAGAGGCACTTTCTCCTTTGACCTGATCCAAGACAATATTTTCTCCCACAACTATTGCATTCTTTTGAGAAGATAAGAGTGGACAATTAAAATTTTGAGGTGAGTAGGAGTGAGCTATTCCTCATGCAACCTCACTATCAAATTGAAAACAGCATTTTAGTTCAAATTTTGTTATATGCACATAATAAATAAAATGTATTAGTAAACAATCACAAAAGAAATTCAGAAAAGTTTTTTGTAGCTTAAAGAAAATTTCAGCTCTTTGTTCAAATGTTCAACCTATTTCCTTGTATAAAAGGTGCATTTCAATGGAAACACCGAGATTTCAGGGATTGGATATTTCTACCATTTTAGTTTGCATCAGCCATGATCTACGGAACTGTAAGATTCAGACCATTATATCATTCCAAATGTTAAAAGAGTGCATAATTATTTTTTTTTAATTTTTTGTTAAATCATAACTGTATACATTTATGGGTTACAATGTGATGATTTGATATAGAATATGGAATATTTAGCAAATTGATAAATATAACCACCATCTCACTTACTTATTTTTTGTGGTGAGACATTTACAGTTTACTATTATGGGTTTAGAAATATACCCTTGTATTGGGCTTATTAGTCAAGATCCTGTCAAATGCCCTTCCGCCTCCCACCAAACACCTTCTCCCTTCCCCACCTTCCCCTTGTTAGATGTTTATCATTTGTAAGACAATGTGCTTTTATATTGGTTTATTATTGGTTAATAATATTTAGTACATTTGATAGTTTTTTCCCCCATTCTTGAGTTACTTTACTAAGAAGGATGTCTTTCAACTCCACCCAGGTAAACAATAATGTTCTAAGGTCTCCATCTTCTATTATGGCTGAATAGTATTCTATGGTGATTTTTAATCTGTTTTATGCATTGGTAGACTGTCATGAAAATAATTTCAGCTACTTCTTACTTCTTAAATATTTTTCACCAGTGAGAAATAATATCTATCATTTATACAAGTGAATGGTTAGCAACCTTTAAAAATAAAAACCCATATTTGATTCTTAGCAGACTGATTATTAAAGTCTCCAGCCTTGGCTTGATACAGATACTATAAATAGTAAAAAACGCAAAACATCTTCAACTTGAGGGAGGTCAAGTGTTAGAAAAATCGGGCTGCTTGAGAAAGTATCAGATATTTTGTTATATGGATATTTCAAAAAGCAGAACTAACAGGGGTAAGTGGAACAAGCCAAGCTGATTAATTTGAACATCTTATATTTCTATGAAAGAAACACAAGTGGAATGGTTACATACAGCTCAAAGTGTATACACTGCACACATCAAAGTTTTCCAGTTTTGACAGGCATCATCCTCATAACAGAAGAGTAAGGAACACATATAAATACTCGGATAGCCATGACCCAGAAAAATCATGTCGGCTTCTGCCTGATATTGGAATTTTATATCACATATTAAAAGAAGTGAAAAACTCATTGAGATAACAAGAAATACACTTGTTTTATTATTCCCATGAGTAAACTTCATGACCCCTTCAATAAAATACTTCTTGTTTTGCTGTGTATGTGATTGTTTTCAGATACATACTTACCTTATGCACTGAGACTGACTTTGCTTGCAAAATGTGTATTTCAACATCTGCTTTCAATTGCACACTGGAACACTTACTTTTCAAACACTTTTCACATTTTTCTTTGAATCCCTTTGTCTTTTAAATGTGTTTACTTGAAAATTCTACTTTCCCTGTGAGTCTCCAAGTGATTCCTAGATAGGTAAGAAAAACCCTGCCTGGTGGTCAACCTCTAATTATTTCCTATGAATAAATAGGCAGCCTGCAACAAAATCTTCACACTTGTGGACTTGTTCCACACTGCCCAAGTGACAGAGACTCAAGAGTAGTGTTGCAATCAAAGTGGACTTAGCTACCTAAACCAAATTTCCAAATAACTTCTATCTAGGGAATGCGTTTTACAGATATTGTAAAGAGATCACATAGATAGTTCTTATACCCTTTCGGGCATGCTCATCCATTACTCTAACTGCTGTTCTTGTACCTGTTCCTCACACTGCCTCAGACGCAACTCAAAATTATTTCGTTATTCACCTACCGTTCATTCTCATCTTGCATAACAAAAATTCTCAAAATGATTTTGACAAGGCATGACCCACTATGGAAGACAGAAGAAAAGAAGAAACTGAGTGGAAAGACTTTGCTTTATTATGAAGATAAAGGGAATGTTCTGGAAGAACTTGTTTGTTCATAATATTAGTCTCCTTACATTTGCATGAATGTTTTTCAATCACGACAATGATATGGCTCCCACTGCACAGTCACTATTCAGGAGATATCTATCTTTATGTTCACTTCAAATCATTACCAAATCATAACTCTAGGGCAGCCCCTCTGGCTCAAGGAGTAGGGCACCAGTCCCATACTCCAGAGGGCCAGCCCCGGCCAAAAAAAAAATCACAACTCTATGTAAAACCTCCTTTTATTTCTTTCTTAGACAAAAACTTACTCTAATGCCCTGGATAGAGTATCTTGGCCACATGATTCTTAGAGACCTCAAACTCAAGCTCAAGCTGACCTCTCATCTCACTCTTCCAAGTAGCTGGGATTATAAGCATGTGCCGCCATGTCCAGCTAGCTTTTCTATTTTTTAGTATAGTCATGGTTTTGCTCTTGCTCAGGCTGGTCTCGAAATCCAGAGCTCAAGGAATCCCTGGCCTCCCAGAGTGCTAGAATCACAGGTGTGAACCAGCAGGCCCAGCTCCAAACCTCCTCATTAGCAGGAACTTTGGGTGCTCCCCCTAAGGATTCACCTTCCATCTCTCTAACTCAGACTTCCTCATCCAATAGGAAGGCAAGAAAATAAATACAACACATAGAGAACATACAAAACAAAGTGTCCTTCTTTTATCGGTTAGAGTTTGGAGAAATCAAATCTGATTTTAGAATTATCAAATGTAGTAAGTGGTTGGGGGAAGGAAGAGGTATTTTACTTTTTTTTTTTTTAAATACATGTATTTTATTATTCTTCATTACATTATTCCCCCACCCCCACCCCTCAGTGGTAAGACAGAATTGATTTACAGAAAAGAATACAGAAAACACTAAAGCTCCTGGTAGAGGGAGAGAATTCA
>CAUYRH010167496.1:0-94384 GCA_963574655.1 Perodicticus potto | reverse complement strand
TTGTTTTTTACTTCAAAGTAAGATATGTGCAGTGTGCATAGGAATTTGTTCATAGTTTTCTTTTTTAAACTATAGTCCGGCCCTCCAACAGTCTGAGGGACAGTGAATTGGCCCCCTGTTTAAAAAGTTTGAGGATGCCTGCTCTAGGAGCTGGAGCCATCCATCAGCAAAAGAGGCCACTCAAGGCTGTGAGCCCCCTGTTACAGGAGGTATTCAAGCAGAGGCTGAGAGGCCTTCTGTACGGGGTTCATTGAAGAGAATTCCTATTTCACGAAGGAGTCAGTCTTGATGGGCTGTGCTTTCCTCTCTAATCCCAGAAAGACGTCTTCTGTAGCCACCAGGAAGCCCTCCCTTCCCCATTAGAAGCTTACTGTGGGTCACTATAGCCATACAGAAGCCCAGGATACCTCTGTGGCCCTAAAAGTCTGAACACATGATGGGGCATATTATTAACCCTCCAGCCCAAGCAGCTCCCTTATCCCGGATCCCAGCTGAAGGGTACAGGGTGGCCCTCAGACGACAGGCTGAGGATGGGGAGGGAGACCTCCCTCACCCCCACAAACAAGGATATGCCTCTGTGACCCAGCAATTCAAAGTTTCTCAAACAGGGAAATCTCATTAAATCACCCATGGGCCACCACTTTAACTAGCGAAACCCCACTTGTCAACATCTTCACATGACCGCAATTTTTGCTCTGCTTGCAGAAGAACAAAGTGAGGGTGGAAAACCCTGCTGGGAACTTGTCCTCTAAATGCCAAAGACCATGGAAATTCTTCCCAGGAACATGGACCAGGTACAGGGGCAACAGGGCTGAGAAGCAGAGCCTGAGACTGAGTCTCCGCTCCACGTGTGAATTAGCCACACTGTGCCTCACATTCTTATCTGGAACATGAAGATGACGATCATACCCATCTCGTGACTTGCACTTAGCATAGTGCCTAGCACTCTGCCAGCACCGCACCCGAAAAAATAAACACAAGGGGACAAAAGCATACTCATAATGCAACAGAGGGTAAGCTTTACTGGGTTCATGAAATGAAGCAAAGACTTGAGTAATAAACATGAAGTATTCAGTATGTCTGGCACAAGAATCTCTCCATCGAATGGTAGCTATTATCACTGTTGTTTCTGCTGCTATCATTATTACTATTCCCAAATTCTAATTGGAGAGAAGAAAAAAATCAACACAGACCATGAGGTCCAGTGCAGGGGCTGAGGAGGGCAGGGCCGGGCTGGGGGAAGGCCCTGCCCGGGTAAGCGCTTGGTGGCTGGATTTTGGAGGCAATAAGGCCTCAGGAGCGCCAGCTCCGCAGGCCTTAGAAGTCAGGCCAGCTTTCAGTTCCCGGCATTCCAGCCCCAAGTCCCCGCTTGGGCCTGCTGCCCAGGGCACTCAGATTTTTCCAGGGCCCAGGATGTGCTTCCAAAGCAACCTCGTCTCAGACGCAGGCCCAGAGCTCACAGGCCAGCAGGGCCCATGTCTCCATGGGGCTGACAGAGCCCAGCTGCTGGGGCGCCGGCTTCTCTGCTCCCACTGAGGCTGTGTTGGCTCCTGAGCAGATGAGCCTGGAGCTGCCAGCATCCCCAGTCCCTGCCCCAGACACGCATTTCATGCAAATCCCCCTGAGATATCCACCAGCCACCCCCTCCACCCGGTGCCTCAGTGCCTGAACGGTGACCAGTACTGCATGGTCAAAATCTGAATCGACGACAGATTTTCCCACTCACCTTCTTTGTGACCTTTTCCAAGGACTGGAACAAAATCCCACGAAAGGATAAGTTTTAAGGATAAAGAAGCAAAAAGGAAACATCTCTGTTCTCGTGAACAGCACATCCTAAATCTGGCAGCTCCGCAGATTCTGTAGGACAGGCAGGGAAAATGCCCCTCCTGTCCCCCCCAACAGGTCCCTTTGGTCAGCCATCTGTGTACAGAGGCCCATGACTGGGACGCTCAGTCTGACATGTTCCCACCAACAGATGACAGGCAAGACCCACTAGGGACACAGGTACTAGAGGCTAAGAGGAGGGGAGGAGTTCTCCAGAGGCCCCTGCTGCCCACAGAGGGAGGGGTGCAAGCAGGGCTGCCCCAGATGGGGCAGAACCTTATGTGTCGGTGGAGGTCAGAGACAAGAAGCCACACAGCGTCCGCAGCTATTGAGTGTCCACGTGCCTGTGACTTCTAAGCCAGCTGGTATTTCAATACTTTCTAACATTTAGCAAGTATTTATCTGTGACAGACATGGTGTCGCGTGCTTCACATTTATCCTCTTTTAAAACCCTTGCAATATCCCTTCTATTATTATAACCATTTCATAGATGAGAAAACTGAGACACAGGCTAAGAACTCCCCAAAGTTCACATCTGGAAAGTAGCAAAGGTAGAACAGGGCCTGCGGGTGGGGAAAAGACTCCTCAACCCAACTGTGGCAGCCTGATTGCATTAATGCTCAGACCTCCCTGAATCCAGGCCCTTTGGCAGAATCCGCCCACCTTGAGTCTGGGCTTAGCTGTGTGACTGGCGCTGGTCCATGGCACAGTAGCACATGTGATGCGCAGACTTGATAAGGCACTTGGGATTTTAGTTCCTCTCGTAGATCCCGTCCCTGTGATGAGCAGAGTCCTCCCACACTTGCTGCCGGAGGAGTGTGAAGTACACACCGAGGAGGGGCAACTCGGCCCAGCCAATTCTATTTTAAACCAGCAGCCACTGGTTCACCTGTCAACTATCCTCAGAAGCATGAGCGAGCCCACCCAGATCAGCCCATCCCACACCAACCATCCTGCTCCCACCAACCTGCAGATGTGGGAGGAATAACTGATGGTTGTTTTACGTTACTAAGTACTGGGGTGCTTTGTTACACAGCAACAGCTAACTGATATACTAACTACACTGCCCATTCCTCTCTGACGTAGGAAAAAAACCTCTGAAAATTAACAGGGTTAATAGTTTCTCCTTTAAATGAGAAACTCGCTTAAATCAAATAGCTTGCTCTCAGTGGGGTAGAGGGGGCTATTACTGAGTTTCTGCATTTAGATTAGGAACTGAATCCTAGAATTCATGGCCCTATGCACATCATTACACCTGTGTATCGGGTCCCTTAAGTGGAACCATTTACTGCTCTGCTTTGCCCATTCACATCCTTAGGAGGCAATGCTCCACCAGGTTCCACGCCAGCCTAACATTGACCTACACCTCCGTCAGTTGCCTGTCGTTGTGTAACAAAGCACCCCCAAACTCTGTGACTTTAAACCAATACTTAGTTACCTCTGATGATGCTGTGGCTTGACTGGGCTCAGTGGGCAGCTCTGCTGGCTGCCCCTCTGTCTTGTGTGTTAGCGGGCAAGTGAAGACCGGGGAGCAGTCATCGGGAGTCTGGCTGGGCCAGAATGCCCAAAATGGCTCGCTTCACATCTGACACCATGGCAGGAATGGCTGGAAGGCCGAGCTCAGAGGGACACTGGGACAACCAGGCCTCTCTCTTGCCTAATTCTGCCTCAGAGTCTTGCTCCCTCCATGTGGCCTCTCCAGTGGTCTTTCTAGCAAGAATGACAGCTTGGGGCTCTCAGTGCACAAGGGCCGAAGCTTCCAGGCTTTCTTAGCTGTTCCTTCCACTGCACTCTATTGGTTACAGCAGCTGCAGGACTATGCAGACTCAAGGTGGAGAAGAAACTCGACCTCTCCATGGAAGGAAGACAAAGAAGTTGCATCCATTTCAACCTGTCACAACCTCTGACCTCCTGTACACTCAGCCTAACACTCAGCAGCGGCGGCGGCACATACCCTGAGGTGCAGCAATAATGCATTTGTGCCCCAATCCACACAGGGCAGCAGGCCTAGACAGGGCCACAGCACATGCATTGAGTTAGCAAATGGTGCGTCTCCAGCTGAACCCAGGCAATTCATGAGATGAACACCAAGACAAAAGTAGTAGCCTTTGAACCCCAGAATCCCTGCCAGGTCACGGCAGAACCCTGCACACGCACAAGGATGTCAGGGTGATGTGAGGCAAATCACAATCTTTGCAAAGACTGCAGTCTGGAACAAGCATCTCTCTCTCCCAGGACAGGCATGAATTCCATCTTGGCTGGGGCTCTAGGCACAGGCCTGAGGGACTGCTGTGGGGAGGACAGCCCTGTGAGAGCCCTTAATCATTTAACTAAAATCACATTCAAGGCATAATTAGCAGACAGCTCCAGATTCATGATCTGAGGCCCGCTGGCTCTAATGGGCTAATTAGTTGAGACATCCTTGGGCAGGCAATACACTCTGCCCTTCTCAGAAATATCCCAGGGAGCTCAGCAGATCAAGGCTGGCATCTGGTCCATGAGCTGCCTTACGACGGCTGGGCAGAGAGACGAACGCCATTCCTGGGTAAGAAATCCACCATACACTGCGCACAGCTTAAGAGGGATCAACAGGGCAGTGTCCCAACCCCACCCCAACCACCAATCCTTACAACATTCGGGTCCTGGACACACAATCTTTTGCTCTCAGCAGTCAGCAACGTGCTCTTCCCCTCCTGAACTACCCAACCCTTTCAAATCAAAGCTAACAGCAATGGAGGGCACGTATGCCCCCCACACGCAATTCTGCCCTCCCCGGATCCCACTCCTCCTGCAGGCTCATGGCCACTGAGAGCTGTTGCGAAATAGTCCATCATCATCCTGGATCAGAAAAATAAATCACCAGCTCTGCAGAAACCCCCAACAGTACCCAGAGCCTCAAAACCCACTCAGACAGCACCAGGAACTTACTATTTACTCAGCCCTCTCAGTCCAAGTTGCCTCTGAGTCAGGGGCAGGAGTCCTCAAGCAATGAGGACTTGAAGGGTCAGTGGGGAACAGCAGAAGATAAAGCCTTAGCAAATCAAAGTCTGCAGCTTTGCAAGGCCCTCGGTGCATCTGCCACAGTAGCAGGACATGTAGGGGATGCAAGAGACAGTACCCAAGACAGCAAGAGTGCCCACACTCCACAGCATGTTTGCCAAAGCACCCCCTGGCCAGAGAAGCTTGGGAAACTGGTCCCTAAAGTGGAGGAATACTGAATTATATTACAAATCCCATATCCAAGACTCACAATGCACATCAGGGCAATAAAGGCTCTGAGAAGTCCTGCAGCAACAAAACTTGTTTGATTGGTTGCTGCATCCGTTGTTTCCCAAATTTATGTTTTTGGAAACCGTTGCCCCCCCCCGACAATCTCTAGAGGTCTAATATACTTGGGAAATATTGTCTCCAGGAAGCAATATGTCACTATAGAGCAGGTGTTGCAACCGGCAATCAATCCCCCAAGAGCTAAGGTATTGAAACAAGTGAAGTTGGCCAGGTTTAATATTTGCACAGGAAGATGAAGAAATATGCTTGTGCTCTCTCTCTTATTTTTCTTAAAGAACCATCTCCGTTTATCTTTTCCCCTCCATCTTTCATAGCATTTTCTTTCCCTATGAGAGAAATAGAAACAATTACTTACAAGAAACATCGCTACAAGAAAAAATGTACAACAGCAATCGTGAAAGGCAAGAGAGAGAGAAAAAAGAAATGTGGCCTCACATTTTTTCAAAATTGCGTGGGTCAAATAAAACATCTGTGGGGGCTACATTCCACCCACCGGGTTGCAATCTCTGCCAACAGACACAGAGTGACACTCATTAAACTGATACTGTCACCCGTTTCCCAAGCCTCTCTGGCCAAGGAACCCTTTGGCCCACAGTGCTGCAGGGTGTGAGAGCCATTGCTATCCTGGGTACCGTCTCTCACGTTCCCTGCATGTACCTACTGTTGTGCCAGATGCATCAAGGGGCTCCCAAAAATAGGACCTGGCCTCTGAGAAGGCCCCACCCCCAGTACTGGGCACTGTCCCCCATTGGGCTGGCCCTGGGATGTGGGCAGAGATAAGCTCTGAGCCTGGCATAAAGTGGGAGACCAGAGTGGCCAGTCCAACAAGTGAATCCACACAGTGTGATGATAACGCCCCCGTGGTCCCTTTCAGAAATAGGATTCACTCTCGAATCAAAAATAAAAACAGAAAACCTACCTAGAGAGACCATAAAAGGAAGACACAGCTCAGGACTAGGGAACACACGTGCAGCAGGTCAGAGTGCCAGACCTCAGACTTCAGACCGTGAGACCTCAGCCCCAAGACTGGGGTTGGGGGGGATCGCATGTGTAACGGGTCAGATTGCAGCCACTGGCTCCCTGTAACGGCCTCCTAGGCCTGACATGCAGCCAGGGTGTGCTTGGACCATTTATTATTTATTTTTAAAGATGAGGCCCATGGTTGTAAAGTGACTTCTCCAGGGGCTCGCAGTGACTCCTGCATTCCCAGAGACAAAAGCGGCACCTGAAGAGATGAGGTGTCACCAAAGCAGTGACCCAGACACAGGCAGCAGTCCTGCAGGCGGCCCCCTGAGCGTTTGCAGAACCAAGAGGGACAGGGTGATGCTCTCACACACTTTTCAGAAGGTGCTGGACAGACACGGCAATGGGAGACACGCACACGGTGTGGACTTCCAGTGGGACCCTGGGTGTGAGTCCCTCAGCAAGGCACAAGCAGGCCCCCAGGGGCAACACCACTCCCTGTGGTAAAAGTGGCAGAAGCTTCTGGAACGTGGAGCTAGACCCGACCAGCTAAGGAAGAAAGAAGGCTCAGGTACCGAGGGGACCTGCAAAGGGAACAAGGACTCCAGCCAGGGACGTGGCAGAGAAGGCTAGCTGCCCCCAAAGAGTCCTGCTCCCTCTGCCAGGGTGGGACTACATTTCCCAGCACCCTTTGCACCAGGGTGGGGTCATGTGACTAGTTCTCACCAGTGGAATGTGAGCAGAGGTGGTATGGCCCTCCATGGCCTGCAATCTTAGGGATTGAGGGGACTTTCTCCACTCTCTGATTCTCTTTGTGCCAGACAAAGGCAGAGAACAAGCCACCACACAGAAGGAGCCTGGGCCACTAAATTACTGTGAAGCCAAGAGTCCCCTTCCCACCAGGACACCTGCACTGAATTGGTATACACAGTGATAATAAAATTCCAGTGTGTGGAACCAACCACTGCAATCTCAATGTGTATTTGCTACAATAACTTGAGTTACCCACCTAAAACAGGAGTGGAAAGAAAAAAAACATATCAGGGTTGAGAAAACAAATCCTTGCTAAGGTGAGCAGCACAAGGCAAAAATGATGCCAGAGAAACCCACCTCACTAAGTTGGCTCAGTCACCACTTCACACATGCAGCCCACCTGAATGCCTCGGGACAAAGATCGACTTTAACACCCCTGGGGGCTTAGCTGTGCCTGCTGGAGCAGAACAAGTTAGGAGACAAATACTGCACCGTCTCACTTCTATGTGGAATCTAAGAGTCAAATTCATGGAAGGTAGAACGGTGGCTGCCAGCGTCTAGGGAGAGGGGCACGTGGGGGAGCTGATGGTTAAGGGATACCAAGTTTCAGTTCTGCAAGATAAATAGCATAGTGCCTATAGCTAACAAGACTCTGTGATTAAACTTTTCTAAAGGGCAGTTCTTAGGCTAAGTGTCCCTCTCTCTCTCTCACACACACATAAACATACAAGGGCAGGAAGAGGAAACTTTGGAAGCTGATGGAGATGTCTGTGGCCTCGAGAGTGGTGATGGTTTCACAGGTATGTACTTATCCCCAAACTCACAACAGTTGTATAAATAAGGATAGTTTTTTACAAGTTAATCATACCTCTGTAAAGTAATTTTTTTAAAAATGACTTACGAAACTCATTTGGGGGAACAAAAAGTTACTTACCTAATGTACTCTTCCCACCTGCCCAACAATCTCCATTATCTATCTCCATCAACAGGTCAGGGTCACAAGGTCACAAAACCGGCAGAGGCAGAGCTGGGCACACTTCGGCCTCTGCTCCTCCCACCTGCTCTGAATACTTTGCACCTGCTCCCACAGATCACACTCTGCCTTGTATGAGGCAGGGGGGCCCCTCCGCTGCTCCGGGTGCCTTCCCAGCGCTTGTGCTGTCCACCAGTGCAGCCTTGCTGTGCCCAGTGGGGCCCCTCACCACTCACTGCAGCAGCTCAGGCCAAATCTTGGTATCTCTTGAGTAGACTCTAGAGGCTTATGCCCCCAACCTCACCTCTAACTCACTCCAATCAGAACTGCTTCCCCTCCCAATCACCACTTGGTCACAGTAATTTGGATATGGGTTGATAATTGTACAAGGCATTAGTTATCAATATTATATCAGGAATTATCAACACAGGGGTTTTGCATCTTTGCTGTCTGCAGGAGAGGAGGAAAGACAGGGAGGAAACATCTTGGTGCAGCTGGACTTGGTGGGCAGCACAGCTCCCTCTCCCAGCTCTGTACTGGGGCTTGAGCAACATACACATCTGCCCACCACCAAGCATCTTGTTGTCTAGGGCTTGCATAGGGCCTGAGAGGGCGCTTGGAAGGATAAGGGCAGGCATTAGCCAGGAAGCTAGCAACCAACCTCAGGCACTCAGAATCATCTAGAGTATTCTCAAGTCCAGGTGGTAGGCTTGCTGGGCTCTGAAGCCTACAGAAGGGTTTCTCACCCTTGGCACTATTGGCATTTGGGGCCAGATAATTCTTTGCTGTGGGGTAGAACTGGGTTCACATAAGCCCTTGCTCCTCCCACCAATCCTGCCTGCTCTGAAATATTTTGCACTTTCTGCCACAAATCACTCTGCCTTGTATGCCCTCTGCTGTCCCATGATTTATGGGCTGTCTGGCAGCATCCCTGGCCCCTCCCCCACCAGTCATGACAACGAAGGATGTGTCTAGATGGCACCGAACGTTCCATGCTCCCAGAGCACCCCTGCCCTAAGGGCACAGCACACGGCAGCCATGCCAAAATGTAGGCCTGGTGTGTTCAGATCTTCCATCTTCCTCTAACTGGATTTGTATGTGATATGTCTCAATTTTTAAATTTTGGCAACTAATTAAATTTTTTTTATGCCGTGAAAGCCAAAAAACATGTGTGCAGATCGCTAGGCACAGCCTCCGCCAAGCCCGCCGCTCAGTCCAGATGGAAAATGAGTAAGGACATAACCCACTTGTCCGCGTCCGAGCCCCTGAGCTCCCTAAAGACCAAATCCGACCCCACAGCTCTGGGAAGGAGCCCTGGCATGTGATGTCCATACAACAAAGACAGAGACACACAGGAATCTATTCCTTCTGGGTTATCTTGTCACACTGTCACCTGTCAAACAGCTACGCCCTCTCCCAGGAACACTGGCTGACATACCCTACTAGGGGTTTTGTAAGTACTCACCCCACCTGGCTCCTTCTCCCCAAAATATAATCACCCCCCTGCTCATGTTCCTAAAGCACAGGCCCTAAGCCTGCTTTGCTCTGTGAAGCAAATACTTGTGAACCACCCGCCTATAAAACCAGTGGCCTCTGGGCGCTGGTGAATCTTTCAGTGCCAACATTCCCCCAGAAGACTGGCCTCCCTATCTTCTAGCCCCTAGTTAAAGAACTTGATCTGAGCAAGTTTCCTTTACTTCCAGCGAAAATCTGGGTTACTAGGGGGAGGGCAGTGGAGAATCTAATAAATCTTAGAATATAGTCCTTGGCTAAAGGGGGAAAAAAAAAACACCTACTTACTGGTGTCATGAAACAACTTTCCAGCTCTCTCTGAAGAGAGCTGGGTTCAGAAGTTACTATTGTATTCAAGCTGTATTAAATCAAGCTGTGAGAAGCACCGGGGTTATGCTTTTAAAGAATGCCCTGAGCCAATTCTATGTTTAAAGGGAAAAGGAAAAAGTTTCCAAGGCTTCCATAAATTCCGAGGAGAGGAAGTTTCAAACTTGGGTGTTCACAGTCCGTGGCCCCCACATGGAAACAGCTTGGTTTCATGTATTTGGTTTTACTGTTCAAACTTTAGGGTCTTTTAACTTTTTATTTTTACAGGGCTCAGAAGAAAAGGGAGAGAGCGCCATTTGCTCACCACGTGCCAAAGAAAACCCCAGCACCTCCCTCAGAGGGCCTCTGCTGGAGACGACAGGGGCAGGGCGTGGGGAGGGGACCCCCAGCTCCTGGCACACCCCAGGCCCGGCTCCTCCTGCCCGCTGGAGGCCAGGATTGCAAGGCCAGCTGCTAATTAACTCCGAGGAGATCAATTCAGGCCAGAGCTCTTGCAAGAAGAGCACGCGGGACCGTCATTCAGCTGTGGCTGAGCTTTAGCCACCGGCAACAGGAGGAACAAAATGGAGAGTTTCCAAAAACAAGACGAGCCCCAGCCAAGACCCAAGGAATCCTAAATTTATTCCCCGGGGGAAGACGGCTGTGTCTGCTCAGCCGGGGCACCAGTGAGGCCCAGCATCCCTTGGAAATGTCAACCAAAGCAAACAGGCCCTCCCAGGACACCTCCGCCCTACGGCCTGTCTTCAAGATCACCCTCAAGCCAGGGGGGTGGGGGGTGGACCTGGTTTCCAATCCCCACCCCCACCTCTCCAGGTGCTGCCCATCCAGGAGGTGGTCAAGGCAAGTGAGGCATGTGCACCTGACAGGCGAGGACAGCATCTCCCAAGAGGCAGGGCTGAGGCAGAATGGGCACAGCCAGTCCTGAGCATGAAGCAGATACCGGGTTCTACTGCTCAACACCCATGTGACTCAGAAGAGGGCACTTTCTCACTTGGAGCCCCAGTTTTACCATCTGCAAAATGGGAGTGCGAATGCCTACTTCAAAAACTCCTGAAGACACAAATGGAATTTTAAAATATGTGTGTATATACATGGATTATTCACTCACACATGTATGTGCTTAGACATAGATGCATGTGTGTTAAAAAGAGACTCACGGCCGCACCCCACACATACATAGTCACCAGCTGTTGTTTGTGCCGGCTCAGCACCCTTCCCCCATTCCCCATCTGCAGTAACAACACCCTGACAGTCCACCCCTCCCCTCCCCTCCCCTGTGACTGGGGCCAGCCTGACCTGTTCCCCAGGAGTTCCCAGATACCAACTGAATCAAAACCACCAGGAATTAAACCCAGGCTATTTCTTGAATTTCTCCAAGAGGAAGCCATAGGAACAGAGAAACTCAGAGTGCTCACGGGCTGTGCTCTCCCCACCCCAACCCCAGCAAGCTGCACTCGCAAAGGGTCTCAGGTTCCAAAAGGCTGTCAGGACAGGACCCCCTCCCGGCCCTGAGCCCAGACGCACAGTCCACAGGGTAGAGGGGAAGGGCCTGAGGGGCAGAGACCAGGCAGAGCTCTGAGCTGACCCCTGCAGTACCCGGCTTCACACTGCAGGGCAGGTCAAGGGGATGAGGAAGAGCTCCAGCCCCAGGCCTGCCTGAACCAGTTGGGGTCAAAAGGCAGGGAATGTCCACCTTCCCCAGGGACACCTTCTGCATAAGGAGGTCTCCACAGCAACCCTCCAGCCAGAGTCATTGAGCTCCCTGGTGACTGGACAGGGGGAAGAAAGACCCCAGGAAGATGGGTGGGGTCTGGGTGGTGCTGGAGGACAGACCTTTCCATGGCAGGGAAGAGATGTCCAGAAAGGATTTCTCTTTCTTGGC
Organism: Perodicticus potto; assembly: GCA_963574655.1. Taxonomy (NCBI): domain Eukaryota; kingdom Metazoa; phylum Chordata; class Mammalia; order Primates; family Lorisidae; genus Perodicticus; species Perodicticus potto. The sequence continues at coordinate 82,862 of CAUYRH010167496.1, read as the reverse complement.
AGGAATGATAATTAGTCATAATAAGAGCAGCTTTACTGAGCTCTTCATCTATACCAGGCAACAGAGGTCTACATGCAACATCTTACCAAAATCACACATCCCAAGAGGGAGGGAGGTTCAGCTGCTAGTCCCATTCTACAGATGGGGAGACTGAGGCCTTAGAGAAATTAGGATATCACGTAAGGTTGCACAACTGCTAGATAATAGGCCCAGAATCTGACTCCAGAGCCTACTTTTTTGCCCTCTTCTGATTTCAATATTCTCTGGGTTCTACAGAAACTGGCTTTGGATCCATCTCTGTCAGTACCAGAGACACACACAAGCCCCACAGCCGTGTCGTGTCTAAGCTGGTTAATAAGAGGAACCCCAGGGGTTCCACATTCAGGGATAGGCTAGTTGGTACACAGAGGATTTCTGTTTCCAGGAGTCCCACAGCAGATCCCCCTGAGCCCCGAGCCCTGAGCCCCAAGCTAGAGCACAAAGGATAGGGTGGGACCCGGCCTGCCCCTCAACTAATTAATTGCCCCGCAATTAATGTGGGGTTAATTGCGAAAACATCCACAATGGAAGCAACTTGGAAATGCCTTAGTCCAGCTACCTGCCCCAACATTACAGGCAGAATAACTGAAGCCCAGAGGAGAGGAGCTTGCCCAAACCATACAGCAAAGCAGTTTCACTCTCCCAGTACTAACGGGTGCCACTACCTGTCAGGCACCGTGCTGGACTGTGGAGCCGCCTCTTCCCTTGGAAGTGAGCAGTAACTCAACTGTCACAGGAACAAATTGCTAATGACCAATAGTGATGAGCACCCCAAGGACGTGGCAGGAGTGTGACACACAGCTTGGAAGGAAATTGGTTCTGAGTGAGCCTCAGCTGAATCCTGAGGTGAGCGGGGAGAACCAGGAGAAGAGTCTCAGTAAGTGGCTCAGGCAGCAGGAACAGCATGTGCAAAGGTCCTGAGGTGGCAGCAGGAGGGACAGACGAGTGAGGAAAGGGCAGTCAGGGATGAGAGGCAGGAAAGGAGCAGATCATGTTCAGTCTGTAGACAAAGGGAAGGAACCGACACATCCCTCTAAGGGTCATGCAAAGTCACAGGAGAGGTTCAAGCAGAAGGATGTGCTGTAAAATCAGCCTGGCTGAAATACAGAAGACAAAGGCAGAGGCTTCCATGGTCCTCCACATGCAATAGAACGGTGGCTGGGGACAAGATGGGGATCATGCCAAACACTGGATAAATCTGAGATTCATGTAGTCACAGGACTGACGGAGAGCACCTGTCTGTCGGCTCTTTAGCAGAGGGAGCAGGGGTTAGGAATGACCCACAGTCCTGGCCTGAGGTGAAGGACAGCGTAAAGAGCAAGGCAGTTTGGACAAGCAGTGTCGGGACATGTGAGCAACAGTGAGGGAAGGAACGAGGCACAGGCGCCCAGGCCTTCAGACTGTAACTCCTAAGGCCCCACCCAGCCCCCAAAGCCTCCCGTGCAAACCCAGGTCCCGACCCTCCCTGGCTGCATGCTGACTTGCCTCTCCCTATGGGAGGAAGAGCCTGGCCTCTGTCTCCAAGAGGGAGTCTGGTTTTGATAGTGGAAGGCGGCTGCCAGCAGTCCCCAGGCCAGAGCCCATGTCACTGGCAATTTCCAAGACCTTAAAAAGGACCTTTAATCCCATTGTCTGTGTCAGGCAGTCAACGGGCAGTCCCGCCTTCCTCTTCCACATTCCCTTGTCCATACCTCCCTCTGAAGTCAGCCCCAGGGAGGAGATGCCCAGTACTGCCCTGACAGGTGGACACTCGTTTACCCGGGGGGGTCTCTGCTGTGAGCCCAGCACCCAGCAACCTCAGAAGCCTGCCAGTGCCTGCCACAGTGCTAGTATGGTTGGGGGGCTGCATGGCTCAGCCACTGTGCAGGCACACCCCACAGAGCACAGATGGCAGTACATGTCCCAGACGGAGGAGCTGAGGCTACCCTGTAAATTCCAGGTGGGCAAGTCCTACCCTGTTCTGCTCTAAAGGTTGAGCTTATTACATACACAACAAAAAATAATGACCGTCCTGTGTCTTGCCTGCTTTCCCTACGCAAGGTATGGAGCTAAGTGTCATCTACAAAACAGCCACAGGGGCTAAGAGTACCATTTTTACTCCCATTTTACAGGAGAGGAAACAAAAGCCCTCAGCCAAAGGTCACACAGCTAATAAGTGCAGAGCAGCCTCTGAATCAGGCCTGGCTGTCTCTGCGGCTAGGGCAGTATGTCTCATTTGTCGTCATCCCTCCCCCACATGGAGCCTATTTAGATGTTTTTGGGGTTTTTTTTAATTTCCTTGCTTATTTTTAATTTTTATTTCTTTGCTTCTTTTGTTGTTGTTGAGACATGCCCTGAGCGGGTGCAATGGTGTCATAGCTCACTGCAACCCCAGACTCGGCTGTGGGCATCCCGCTGCCTGCCTCTGGAAGCTGCTGGGATTACAGGCACTCACCGCAGCACGTAGCTGGGTTTTTCCATTTTTTTTTTTCATGAATTAGGGTCTCACTCTCATTCAGGTGAGTCTCAAACTCCTGAGCTCAAGCAATTCTCCCCCCTCAGCCTCCCACAGTGCTGGGATTACAGGCGTGAGCCACTGTGCCCTGTGCAGATGTTTATTTTTCTTAATCACCCCACCGGGAAATTTTAATGGCACAGATATTCTATGTATCTGTATGTATCTGTTTATATACAACTTATATAAAAAAGAATATGACATTTTTTTGTCACCTCCAAACCAATATTTGCCTGCGTGGGGACAATATCACCCTCACGAATATGAGGTCTTGAGTTAAGAGCAGTGCTATCTAACAGGAACAGAATACAAACTATTCATGTCATTTTAAATCTTCTAGTAGCCACATTAAAAAAAAGTGAAATTAATTTTTAAAATGTTATTTAGGCCAATATATCCAAAATATTGACATTTTGAAATATTATTATTTATGTGAAAAAATTAATTATTAATGGAAATTTTACATTCTTTCTGTCCCACACTAAGACTCAGAAATCCCCTGTATAGTCACAACCTAGACAAGCCATCTTTCAAATGCTCAAAAGTTACGTGAGGACAGAGGAGCCCACTGAGCTCCAGCCACTCTGCTAGAGCAGTGCATTTTATCCTCACCAAAGCTCCTGAACAGCGAGCTCTCAGGGACTTTGTCTGTCCGAGGGACACTTCAGAGGGTCCCCTTCACCCCTAAACAGTGGGTTCTTCTTAACAGGCTCCTAAGACTTACTACGGACACAACACTAAAAAGCTCACAGGGAGACACAAGATGAAGGAGAACTGGCCTCTGGCCTCCAGCCGCTTATAACCTAAAGAGGAGAAGGGGAGTGAAATATTTAATAAACCCCACTGCATGCCAGACCCTGAGGCTTCCCACCCATTATTTTTCTTTTTCGTTTGTTTGTTTGTTTGTTTTAATAGACAAGGTCCTGCTATGTCACCCAGGCTGACGTGCAGTGACCTAATCATAGTTCACTGCAACTTCAGACTCCCAAGTTCAAGTGATCCTCCCCTCCCAGTCTCTTGAGTAGCTGGGACTACCAGTGCACATGACTGTATTCAGCTAATTTTTTTTGTTTTTTGTAGAGACAGGATCTTGCTATGTTACCCAAACTGGTCTCAAATTCCTTGGGTCAAGCCATCCTCCCACCTTGGCCTCCCAAAGTGCTAGGACTACTGAGAGCCACGGCCTGACCCCATTATCTTTTAATCTTCATACTCCCCCTAGGAAATGGGTTCTATTATTACTATCCCATTTTGTTGATGAGGATACTGAGGCTTGAGCCACCATCTTGCCCAGGCCTCACCTATGTGAATTGGCCAACCCAGGGCAAAATGGAGATGTGAATTGGCCAACCCAGGGCAAAGCAACGTGAAGGCTTTTAAGAATAAGGAAGGCAGCTTCAGGGAAGGCTTCAGAGTGGGAGCGTGTTGAGGGGAAAAAGAAAGCAGAGTTCCAAGGATAACGAGGAGCATGAGCATGTGCACAGAGTGCAGAAGTAATGGGTATATTCCCAAAGGACAGAACTGTACAAATAGAACCTCAGAGCGAGGAGGAAGAGGCAGGAATTTGGGGCAGTAAGGTGCCTTAGCCCAAAAGCTCATGTGCTAGGCATGGTGCAAGAAGAGTCCAAGTTCACTCATCTAGTCATGAAAAAGCACCCATTACCCAGCCCACACACCATAATGCCAGTGGAACCTAACTTCCCAAAATATTTATCAGAAAACTCTGGGCACAGACTCCATTCTGTAAACTTGGATGCCATTCCAAAGCTGAAACGATAGATCTCCCAGAGAACAAGATAAACTCTCCCTCACATTCTAAATAATGAAAGGGAGGTGGGGAAGTGAAGGAAATAAATCAACCTTCTCCAACCTCCCAACTTAAAAGGGATTATGGTCAGAAGCAAGAAGAGAGCGAGGAAGCCGTATCTTTATCAGGCACGCGGCCACTCCAGACACAAACAAAACTTCTGGCAGGCACCCCTCTTCCACATCAGGGGAGGGAGGAGAACCAAGTCTCAATCCGCAAAGGTCAAACGCATCCTCCTTGAGGATAATCAAGCCTATATTTTTTTCCTGATTTCCAGGCGAGAACAGTCCCTGCCATGAACTGAGGTGCTGACTGGAGTTTAAGGAATGAGGCCCATAACCCTCCAACTTGCTAGGACAGCCCTGACTTCAAATCTCCCACCACGCCCGCCCACTGCACTCAAAGCACAAGCCAAGGAAGTCTCGGGATGAGCTGGTTCAGGAATGTGGATGGAGCAAGGCCAGTCTCCCTGACTCCCGACAGTCACCGAGGACACCACGGACTGAGTCCACCAGTGAGCACTGGATGTGGATGATCTCACTTATCACGCAGGACAGGACTAGCCCAGGAGGCAGGCACTGCTGCTGTCCCAAATTTACAAACAGAAAAGCCAGAGTCACATGACTGATGAATGGCAGAGCCACCTCCGACCCAGACTTCCCACGTCCCTGCTGCGCCCCCACATGCTGGTGTACCACCCCCAGTCTCTGCCCCTCTCTGCCACGCTGCCCCCGTTGAAGCCCAGTGCTGACCACCTCCTGTCCCTACTCAGGACCTTAGGCTTCCTTCTAGCTACAAACTAAGCCCCAAATCCCCAGGGAGGGTTAAGAGCAGGTGGGCTGAAGCTCAGGCCCCTCCCCCACGCACCCAGGCCTCCCAGAGTCATCTTGTGTCACCCACTCCCACCTTCGGAAATGTGGCCCAGCCTCTCAAACAGCCCATCCAAGAAGCGGGTTTTCTAGCATAATATTTTCCTCCCACAAAATGTGAGAATAAAGGGTTCTTTGCTTGTCTCCTGAAATAACTGGCTCTCACCATAAAGCAATCTTCTGCCCAGTAAAAATATTTCTGTAAAACTTGGTAACTCTATCTGTGGTTCCTTTTCTGAAAGTCAAAAATCTTGGAGAGTGAAATATGGCAGGGGCAGACTTCACGACAGGCTCGTGAAGTCATGTCTACCCAAGACATTCCCTCCTTAATGCTGTGATTAATTTGCTGTTAACCACAAGGGCTTTGTGTCTTAATACACTCAAAGCAGAGCCCCAGTTCACGTTTCTACCAGAACAATACCCACCACCTCGGACCTGGTGTGTCCAGGTGGGTAGCAGAGCCATGGTGGGGCTCAGGGGCTGGAAAGGACTCAGTTGAGATCAGGGAACTGCTTCAAAGGGCTCCTAATACACAAAGGAGCTGTCACCTGTGGCCTGTCCTTGGCCAGGGAGGTGCAGCTTATAAACTAAGGGAGGAGTGTCCCAAGATCACAGTGTAAAAGCACTCACTACTAAAAGAACTAACTACTAACTCTGAGATACCTAGATAAGCCACTGAAACCCCTCTCTAGGGCTACGTTTTCCATCTGCAAATGCAGAATTATCATCTCAGGGGAACTCCTAAGTAGACCAATGAGATGTCCTCTCTGAACCTCTTCACACACCCAACAGCAATCGAGCCCCCACTGGGCACTGGTTTAGGTCCCAAAGAGATAGCGATGAGCTTACTGGGAATCCTCTAGAACATATCAGCAGCTACAGAGGCCTTAAGGACCACCAAGTATGTTTACAGAGCGCTTATTGCACGCTAAGCCTTAAGTAGCTATGTGCATCATTCATTTAACCTTTGAGACAACTCCAAGGGGAGAACATTCTGTTCCTCATTTTACAATAAGGAAACCAAGGCCAACCATTAACACCACTCAGTATAAACCCAAGTCTGACGCCCAGGTCCAAAGCTCTGTGCCCCTTCGAATTAGAAGATTGACCCCTTAAATAACATGATGAGGTAGGGAAAAAAGCCGTATGATCCAAAACAAGAGTTCTAAATCTAGGGGCTCTGAATCTGAATATGGGTCCCCTGAAAATGAAGTTAAGGATGTGGGACCATTTATCTGAGCAGAGTGACCATGAGATTCCATGGATTCCCAAAAAATCCTTGTTACTCACCCCCTGAGGGTTAAGAACCATTGAGCTGTGATCACCATGGAGAGGCTAGGAGCTGGAAAGGAACGCTGCAACCCACGTGGGCTGCATGGAGGAGCTGGCAAACCACCCAGGCTCTTTCACGATCTGATTGCAATGAATAGTTCTCCCCAGCAGTCAGCTACTTAACCACACTCCTCTCAAAAGCTGCATCCCTCCTAGGTTTTGTAGATATCAGAAGGAGTTTAAAACCTGTAGCTTCGCCAGAAAAATAAGAGCCACACCAGGGGCTGACATCAGGGTGCGAAACATACACTACATACGCGTACACGAGAGAAATGCATGCTGCTGATTTAACCCTACTGTAACCAAATGCCCACAGATGACCCAAACCCCCAGCAGGGAATCAGTGCGACGAATGATAGCCTGTCCTTAGATGGGAAGGTTTGACAGCCATGAAGAACGATCAGGTTATGCCTCCTGATACAGAACGATTTCCAAGATACACTGTTAAGTGGAAATAACAAGGTGCGGAACCAGACGTGCAGCACGCAGCTGAAGTTCAAAGAAAGCATCTAGAACACATTTTTATGGTTCCCACCTTAAACAAATTTTTTAATTAAACTACGAATACCAATGCTTCCCAGTCTGGCCAAGAGGGCTCTTCTACTGTCCAAGTTGGGATAAGCATGTACCAACCGAGTATGGCCCGAAGCATCTCAGGGAACCTGAGCCACAGACACCTCTAAGGAGGAGAGCTGGGAGACGGAGGTGGGACCTCTGCCCACCCTTTAGTGCTATCCTGGATTTTCTTTCTAACTCTTTTCCCCCATGTAAATGACTTAATAAGGGTGGGGACCCTTTATGAAAGGCAGGGGAGAAGCAAGCAGAGGTTCTCCTCAAAGGCACAGAGAAGCGGGGCTCTGTGAACAGAGGTAAGGATTGGAGGGTCGGGCCCAGAAGCCTCTGCCCATCTGCAGCTGTGTTCCCTCTGGCCAAGCTGCCAGGCGAGCTGAGCCTCATCCCCCTGGCAAATGTTCTTTGTGCATCTGCAATGTGCCAAACGGTGCAAAAGGCCCTGAGATACAACAGTAAGTCGCTCAGAACCCGTCCAGGGCTTCCGCAGGCAGGCCTCAGTTTCCCCATAGTCATAACATTGATCCTTGCCAGGTTTCTGTGGAGAGTAAACGCCAGACAGATCACTGTGAGGAAGGCTTTGCAAACCATACAGCCCTGGATAAACACTGGCTGGGGAACCCAGGCCCAGATTTCCCACATGCCCCTGCAGAAGGCCACCACACTGAAGCTGAGGAAGCTGCGGGAAGAGTGTGGCTCTGGGTTGTGGGTGGATAAAGGGCCACCTCCCGGATTCCCCACAATCACCATCAACATCAGGGGCTGAGTAAATGGGCAAGTGCTTGACACAGATGATCTCACTTAATCCTCATGACGAGCCCCAGCTGCCGCCTCCAGCCCAGCAAGGTTTGCCTTCCAGTGCCCCAGACCCCTGCCAAGGCAACATGTCCTCATGCAAGGACCCCAGAAGCAGCTGCCAAGTAGCACCTTTGGGGCTGAGAAGGCCCCGATTTGTGGCATCAGGAGAAGGTGCTCTGATACACACATCTAGAAGGAAGGCCTCAGTCATTCCCAACCATGACCCAACTGTGACAGTGGCGGTGGCCAGAGGGGACTGTATCCCGCCAGGATTGAAAGAAAGCTTCCAAGGAGCGCACTCTGGACAGGTTCCAAAGGGGCTGCACCAGTGTATCCCACGGAGGGAGCACCCTTCCCACCAGCACCTGCTGTAAATATCTCCTTCCACCCTCCCCCAGGATGGGGACAGCCTGCCCTGCTGGGCCACAGGGTCTTCTCTCTCAATCCAGAGCTGTGCTGTACACTGCAAGGGCCACTATCCTCATGGGGCTATTTAAATTTACATTTAAATTCACTCCAATAAGATAGAACTTAAAATTCAGTTCCTGAGTTGCAACAGCCACATTTGAAGTACTCAACAACCACAGGTGGCCGGCAGGTACCATGCAGACAGTGCAGACACAACATTTCCACCATCAGAAAGTTCTACCGGAAGCACAGTCTAGAGGTCCTCTTACTGTCTCCCCTTCCTTCCAGATCTACAAGGAGGTGACTGGTGGCCCTTTAAAGAGAGTCCAGATGTCAATAACTGTTAGTAAAACTCCACATTCACCTGCAGGTGTGAGTAGCCACAGCCCCAGGAAAGTGGGGGTGGGGAGAGAGAGACAGAACCCGGACCAAGAGCTTGTCCCGAGGCAGGAATTGTGATGGCTCCTCTGCAGGCCCCTCATTTGATCCCACTACCCTACAGCTCTCCTCACCCCTCCTCCTTTCCCTCCCCTTTCCTTCAGGCCCCGGCAGCCCTTCTATCACCCAGTACTGAGCAGTTCTGACCCAGGCTTGGTGAACTCCAAGGACTCTGCATTTTGAACAGCACCCAAGGGGTCCAGGTATAGGCGGTCTTCAGGCCACACCCTGGGTCCTTCCCAGCCCACATCCCCCTCCAGCTATCATCTTCCCTCTCCACCCCTGCCAGTGAAGCTTTTCCACACAGTTGTCTGCATAACTGTTTCCTCATCACTCATGCACTTTTAAAATATATTGGCTTTTTGAAAAATACACAAAATAGTCATTTTTTTGTAAAAAGTCAAACTATGTAGAAACATCCAACATGAAAAGTGAAATTCTCTACTCCTCAGGGAAAGTCTTTGATGATGTTCCTTCCAGATCTTTCTCTACGCACCTGTGAATATACAGAGACACGGACCCGAGTAGGTTTTTGTACACTGCAAGTAATGGAACCACAGATTCTGGTTTGCACTTGCTCTGCTCCCTCACAAGTGCTCAGGGCCTCCCTCCTGCCAGCCCCTGCTCGGACCAGTTGCACAGAGCTCCTTGAAAGGGTTCCACCACTATTACCTTGTCCCCTAGTGATGCATATTTGACTTGCCTTGTGTCTCAGTCCCTTCACAACCCGCCCAAGTGACCTTTGCTGTCACTTTATCGAGACAGCTACTGCCAACCCCAGCAGTGGCCGCCAGGATCCTAAACCCAATGTGGACACCTCTCGGCCCTTTTTAAAAAACCCCTCCTCGCAGCAGCCTTCCCTGCAGGAGAGCACGCTGATGGTAGGCTACACCGATGGCGCCTAGTGAACCCCACCTGCTGCACCGATGCCCCTGGGTAGTCCCTACCCCTAAATCTATCCTGAACCCATGACTTACATTAAGGAAGGAAATGTACTGATGCTAATTCCAGGCCCAAACCTTAAGAAGGCTTGGCAGTTTCCAGTTTTTTCTACTCATAGCGAAGCCAGCCATCAAGTAAATCTGATTACTCCAATACCACCATACTATGAGGAAGCCCAAGCTAACCACATAGGAGCGAACTGAGGCCCCAGATACACTTCCCAGGTAGAGCTGCTACAGTCAGACCCCAGCTATTTGAGCCAAACCCCAGGTATGCCACAAGTAGCCACAGACAAGCTGCCCCTGCCAAGCTCTGTCCAAATCGCATACTCTTAAGCAAGTCATCACGTGACTAAGGTACTATGTTTTAGACATTTTTTTCACAGCAGTAGAAACAAGCATCCTCCTTTCTTTTGATACATTTCTGGGAGGAGAAAGCAAAGGCCAAGAGAGGTCACAACAGATACCCAATAGCTAAGGTGAGGCCGCCCACAGGCTCAGGGTTTCCCACAGTGCCCTGTTCAGTTTCTGAAGACTCAGCAACCTCTTCCTCCCAAGATGTAGCTGCTGCTATCCAGGCTCAGATGGCAGCTTCTCAGGTGAGAGGCTGTGGGACCCCACGAAGGTCTCCTCACTCTCTTCATCCGCCACACAAACAGAGTGGGTCAGCAGGAAAGCACCCACAGCATCAGCCTCATTCAAAAAGTCAACAAACCCAAAGGTTCTGAAGCCAAGAGAGAAAAAACCCAGACGCAGAGAGATGGGGAATTTCCCAAGGTCAGACCACAGTGAGGATAAGCACCAGGGCTTGAAACCAGGCACTGGGGCTCAGGCCTGTACCTGCAGTGACCCCGGCAGTGTTTTCCTAACAGTTTGATCATGACCTCTATCTGTGTGAGTTTGAGTATAGATGTGTATATACCCATATATACATGTATCTTTTTAAAAACTAAAATAATAAGTTACATAAAATAATTTTTACTCCTACTTATGTGATGTTTCCTCATGTTTTAAATCTTTTCTATTTCTTTTTTTAAAATGCTGGTCACTAAATTGATTACTGTTACAATTTTTTTAAAAACCCCAAAACCCTTCTATATTGACTTAAGATGGCTCTAAAATGAGACTGACCTGACTTTGAACCTTTCTGGAGCGAGGTTCCACTTCCAAGTCCTAGTGGCCCTGGGCAAGGTGGTAAACTGCTTTACAGCCTCAGTTTCCCTCTGGGTAAAACGGAGATAAGGACACCTACCTCAAAAAGGTGCTATGAGAAGTGAGCAGTATGGACAGTGCTTGGCCCAGGGCCTGGCCCACAGCAGAGGGCTGTACAGGGCAGGATGCTATTATCTGCTCCTCCTCCTCCTCTTTCTCCTCCTCCCCAGCCCTTCTAGCAGCTGCACCCCTTCCCCCTCCCCTCTTCTCCCTCCTCCTCTTCCCCCTCGCCCCTGTGGGCTGCTGCACTCAGCACAGGGCTACACACAGTGGCACTGTACAGACACATTGAGGCCAAGCCACAGACACTGACACAGGCGCCACCCAGCACTGACCAAGGCAGGGGGCACCTGCAGACTTCCCAAGGCTGGGGAGCAAGAATAGAAAGCTACTGAAAAGGCACCTTGGCTCCTGGACTGTGGTAGTTTGCTTCCAACATCTTTTTGCCTTTGAAAGGAGAAAGAAGGGTAAAGCAATGAAGTCAAGGTCAAAAACCACCCTGTAACAAGGCTCCTTCTAGAAGCCAGGCCAAGAGGAGTGCAATACCACTAACCAGCACCCTGAAGCCCACTCAGCGGAGCCACCAGGAGGCTCCCCAGCCCACACGGCCTTCTGAAGTTAGACAAACATCCTCAGGCCTGAGCCCATTTGGGAGGCCATGGCCTGGGGGCAGACAGGCCCATCCTGCTAACAGGGGCTCTTTATGCTCAGCCTCCACCCTCCCCAGGGCCCAGCTCCAACTCAAGGCCAGGGGGCTTGGGCAGCACACTCCGTTCAGCTCCAGCTCCAGAATGACACTTTCTCATGACTGAGAGGTTCTCCTCTCTACCTCCTCCCACCTGGCCAGAAAGGAGAGAAACTGGAATCCCCAGATGTTAATAAAACCTCACTGGCAAAGAGGATTCAGGATGGGTAACAGCAGATAGCAGCACCCCCTCCCCTAACAGACACTCTCCACACCACAGGCTTCTGCTAACACCTCAGACACTGGAACTGGCCTGATGTCAGAAACCGAACAGCGGGATGGAGACTCTCCCTGGGCACTGGTCACTGTGCCTCCAGGGATGGAGACTCTCCCTGGGTGATGGTCACCCTGCCTCCTGGGATGGAGAGTCTCCCTGGGTGCTGGTCACCCTGCCTCCTGGGATGGAGATTCTCCCTGGGTGCTGGTCACCCTGCCTCCTGGGATGGATATTCTCCCTGGGCGCTGGACACCCTGACTCCTGGGATGGAGACTCTCCCTGGTCTTAGGTACAAAGTCACCCAACCCGCATCTTCACTGTACTTACCCTGCTCGCCCCTCCCCACACCGTCCTCCCTCCAAACTGAAACATACTATTCACAGCTTCCCAGGACTGACACTGCTTTTCCATCTAAATGCATCCTGAATCCAGCTCTCGGAGCTGGGCGAGTGACATTAACTTGCCGAGCCTCATTCGTACTATAAAGGAATAATACATAAGCAGTTACAAGGATTCAACAAGAGAATATATGTACTTAGTACATAACAGGCACTATTATGTACTATTTTTTATCATTAACATATTAACATCCCACTACCTCCATCATTAAAATCTCATAGGTCAAAATCGGCAATCACAAGCCAGGATTACTTATTACAGGCCACATCCAGTCATCTGGGTCACCCAAAAAGAGTTTTCTCAAAATTTTAATGAGTTGAAAATAATTTTTTAAATTGGGAAGGTTTCACATAAAAATTCAAACAGCTGGATTCTCTTCATGATCAGGTGAGCTTGGCAAGAGCAGACATATTTCCATATGGCAGGAGTCAGCCAGGGCTGAGTGGCGCTGGCCCCTTGAGGCCAGACCTGTGTTCCCCAGGGTGCCCCAGTCCCTACCTCTCCCAGATGTCTCCAACTCAGCCGCCTCATTCTTTAATACGACTTCTCTGGATGCTGAAGGTCCTTAAGTTTCTGACCCTGATCTCAGTTGGAATATCCTTCAAAGTCCTACTCATACACCCACCTCCTTCAAAAAATCACTAGTTCTCCATAGCCCTGTGCCTCTGTGATGGTTTTACAATTTTTAACTATTAAGTAGTACTAAGCACTTACTACATGCCAGGCAGTTTGAGTCCTCACAACCACCTTAGGAGGCAGGTATGATCACCATCCCTGCTTTACAGATGAGGAAACTGAGGCACAGAGGTGACTCTTCTATGGCCTCTCCACCCCCACCCTCCTCTGGGCTGCTCTGCGCCCAGGATGCTGACCTCTGCAGACCAGTTCCCCGGGGCTCCCCTTCCAGCTGGCCTCTGGGAGGCCCTGGCAAGCAAGTGGGGAATGGGAAGAGAGGTTGAGGCATTTCTTCCCTGCCCCTCACTTGCTCTACAGTCTCTCTGACTATAGTCAATCTTCCACATGGATAGCCCCTACGTGCCCCCACACCCTCAAGCCTCAGCTGTAGCTCCCAGGAGGACCCAGTAACAGTATTTCCTCCCCGGGCCCTTTCGGCCCTAAGAACAGTACTAACAGCTTCCCACCGCTGCTAGTCCTTGGGTGCCTCAACCCCTGTGAGGGTTCCCTCAGGCCCTCTCACACTTCTAGAAGTCTTTTCATTTAAACTACCCAGAGTGGACCTATTTTCAGCCAGACTACCCCCACCACCTCCTGACACAGCCATTCAGCACCCTACCAAAGGGTCCCAGGTTCGAACCCTGGACACCAGAGGCCCTGTTCTTTAACCTTACATCCTATACTGTCTCTCCTTGTCCCTTGCCTGCCTATAGCCTCCTTAAGACACCCCCCAACAAGTGTCTCCCAGAGCACTGAGCATAGTGCCCGGCTCAGTGCAGACACCAGAAACTCTCTCTGAGCTTGCAGAATATAGTCTATCCCTTGATTCCTCTTTATCCTCCAAAGTATTTTTACAACTGAGAGTCCCTCCCTACATTCCTCCTCCCCTGCATGGAAGGTTACTCTCCAACACACAGCCTGCCCCTTGCCTTCCCTCTAGACAAAGACCAAGCTCGATAACTCAGCTGAGAAGCCTCCAGACCCCACTTCAGCCACATGAACCACTACTGCCTTCCCTACATCACTCCACGTGCCACCAGTCCACTACCAAACACTCACACTGCCATCACATACTTTGGGTCTCAGCTTCTCCTCTGACTCTAGACCAGGTGGCACTACCTGCTCTAGACTCTCCGAGGCCCCAGAGGGGACACCCCTCCCCTTCCCTCAGCAGCATTTTCACTGCTTGGTGTCTCTCTGCCCAAACTATGAGCCAGTCTGACTTACGAGCATTCTCACAAAGTTCCAGAGTAAAACATCAGCGCATCTAATACTGCCACATTTTAAGACATGAGTCTGTCACGACAAAGAAGGATTTAGTTTCAGAACACAAAGAAGGCTGAATACTACAAAAGCTAACAACGTAAATCAAGCATACAAGTCATACGTCCCATCAGCAACAAATGGGCCATTCCATCAACACCCCAACAGCATTTGACAAAATTCAAAAATTATTCCTACTTTTATAATTTTAGCAAGCTAGCAGTGGAAGAAAGCTTTCTTAACTACATAAGCAACAAACATCATTACTCAATGGTATTAAACAGAGTATAGAAGAGTCTCACCAAGGCAATAAGAGAAGAAAAATAGACAAGAGGCAATGAGGAGAGTTCAGTTCCACTAACTCTAACTTCTGCGAGGCAGGACCTACGTCCTGGTCCTTATAGTTTCCAGACTCTTAAGCACAGTGCTTGGAATAGAGACGGCAGTCAACTATTTCTTGAATGAACAGCCATCCACATGAGTTCTGATCCATGTTCTCAAAACAATCAGGACTTTTTTGAGGCACCTATCACAACTTAAACTGAACAATTTAGTTTATAAAAATATTTATCCTACTAGATCATAAGTTCTGTGAAAAAAAGGACTATACCCTTATTTATAGAGCAAACATATATCTGGCCTAAAGTAGGTCTTCAACATGTACAGCAGACTCACGGGTGACTTGAGTCCACCACATTCAATAGACAGTGAAATTATGATTTTACCCTACTTCTCGGCTGGAGAGTCCAAAGCCCACAGCAGGGCGGGAGGTGCCTTCAACTGACGCCACGCCTGGGGTCCACTGAAAGGTGTCAGCCACACACAAGGCCACACACACATAGCCCATGTGGCCCAACAAGTAAAGTAAAGCCCAGTCCAAACCCTCAGAGCCCTCTGAACACACACCCAGGACCCATGCCGGTGGGCTCAGCCGCACTAGTCAGAGCCTATGGGTACCTGCGGCCGTGAGGCTAAGGGTGACCTCAGGGGAGGGACCTGAGGCTTTTCCTCCCACTGCTGCCCACTTGGATAAACAGGCTCCTCTGCCTTCCCAGGAAGCTATCAAAGAATTACTTATGTCTCTGGAAGTGCTTGTTTAGAGAAGGTTCCCCACCCCACCTGGGCTTGGCAGCAGCAGCAACATCACCAGGCTGCCCTTTGGGGAGTGATCGGGCTCGCGTCCAGCCCCCGAAGGAGCTCGGCCATTCTTCATGCAGAGAGGCTGAAGCCGTAAAGGGGCAGGCAGCTTCCCAGGATAAACGGAGCAGGGTGACATCAAAGTCTTCCTTCCAGATTAAACAACTGAGGCCTTCAGCTCTCCCTGGCGTTTCTTCCAGGATATTCTGGGCTCCTGCCTCAGTTCTCCCTCCGATGGAATGGCAGATATTTTGGTTGTGAGAGACTGGATTTTTTCCTTCCTCGGGAAGAGGAGAGGGAGGGAGAGAAGTGAAGGGAGGGGAGAGGGAGGAGGGAGGAAGAGAAAGAATGTCTGTGAGAGACAAGAGCCACTAAAGGAACATGTGTGAGGAGAGGGAGGTCGGGAGGCAGCCGGAAGTGCCTGCTCTGGAATCCGATGAGCGACCTAAAAATTCCAAAGTTTCTAAACCAAAGCCCGTAGTGAATCCACAGCCACCAAATGTGGCTGCAGGAACCTGTGGGCTGGGGGGGGCTCTGGGGCACCTGACTCCCCAGTGGAGCCTGCACTAGCCCCTCGACCACAGGCACTCTGCACACCCTTTCTCGGACAGCTCCGGTAAGCCAGCACAAGGGGTGGTTCTTCCTGGCCCTGACCCACTGCTGGGGATGGCTTGTCACTGCCTCTCGTCCCCTGGCCCTTGAGCAGCCAATCTGTCCTCTCAGGTCCTCCATCCCCACCACACTGAGCCTCGAGCTCCGCAGCTGACCTCCTCCAACACCGCAGCGGAGCCACCATGGCTGGGCGATGCTGTCAAGTCCCCATCATGCCACCAGGGCAGCATGCTGATGCCTACCCTTTCCACCCACACCTGTCCAGGGGGACAGGGATCTCAAACATGGCCACCAACATGTGGGGCTTTCCAGAAAGAACTTCCAGTCCCCACAGGCTGCAAAGCCACTCGGGGCCAAGAGTCCCTTTTGACTACCTGGCCCAATTTCACACGGAGGCCTCCTCCCAAGCCCAACCACCCCCTCTCCCAAGGGCAACAGCAAGCCTGGGGCCTCGGCCTTATGCCTCGGCAGCCTGGGGTTCTCTAGCACGTCCCACCCAGTGTCAGGGCCCGCAATCGTGCTGTGTGCTTGCTGCTGCATCACCGTTGTCAGACTGCAAGCCACAGGCGGACGGGGACGTCTCCTTCATTCTCTGCTGTACCCCGGGGTCCCCGGTCCCGGCACAGTGAGGGAATTGCTAATTAATAATTAACAACAATTCAATATTGAGAATAAGTCAATCTCATTAATTAATTAAGCTAAGCACCCGAAAGAATCGGCCTGGTTCTACTCTCCCACTCTGGACAGTGGGGCCTGGAAGGAGGAGGAGAGGGGAGAAGCTGATGGGGCAGAGGACTCAAGAAGGGGAGGTTGGAGTGGTGACCTCATCTTCTTCCTTTCCTTCCTTCCTTTCTTTCTTCCCTTATATCCATCCAGTCACTTGAAGCCACGCCTGGGGCCCACTGAAAGGAGGCACCCCTCAGAGCAGGGAAGTGCCTGCTCTGTGCCCTGGGGAAGCCCCAGGCAAGAATTGTGACTCAGAAAGTGATCCTTTTGTTGTCACATTTCAGCCTTGATGTTTTCAGCTTGCAAGAGGACCATGTGGTCCCTGAGAGGACATCTGAGCATCCTGGTATAAATAGGGACACTGTCCATCCTTCTATCCCCACCCGGTCTCCTCACTTCCAACATCCTCACTGGACAAGGGAAGGAAACTTCCCCCAAGTTCTAGGACCTTGCAGGACACACACTGGATGCCTCCTGGATCAGACTATCCCTGGATTTCCTACCAAAACGTGAAAAGCATCTATTCCCTGAATTCTTGGGAATAGATCACATACAGAGCCTGGCTCAAGCAGATCCAGCCACCTCTTCTAAGAAGAAAGTTTCAAAGAGAAGCCAAGATACTCCTCAAAGTCTCTGCCAGAGACCACATCATAAAGACGCTTTAAAGAATTAAGAAGGTGACATCTTTGCCCCACCACCCACCCATCCTGAGGGACCTAGACCCGCTGAAAACTAGAAGTCCTACCTGGTACTCTGCCCCACTCAAGCTGTCCTGGTCTCTGCCTCCCATTCCCCACAAGGAAAGAAAGCATCCAGGCTGGCTATGAATTGGCCCTGGGTGCCTGTGGGCAGGGACCCTCCATGGAGAACTCAAAGACGCCAGTGAGCAGAGGCCCAAACGCCTCCACCCTGAGCCCTTCCCCAAAGCAAATCATCTTTTAATTCTGAAACACCAAATATTTATGCTCTACCTCAAATGTCAAGTCCACCTCCCAGCACATAGCTTTGAAACCACGTAAAGAAGCCTAACACTTTCCATATGGTGAAGACATGGAGCCTTTTAATTGTGCCAACTGGTATCATTCAAGGGTAATTCCCCTGGAATCTGGCACTCGGGCAGCAGCTGGGCCAGCCTCCAAGCCTGTCACCCAGCTCCACGCGTCCCCGCAGGCTCCAATGGGGCCTGCACCCTCCTAATCTTCCCTAAATATCAAAATGCACTAGGTGCCCCCTAATCAAATTACCAAACTGCCTGGCAGCCGCCTTTGATCCAGAGGCAGGCTCGCCTGCACCAAGGCAATTCAGCTATAAAAGAACAAAAGGGTCAACCCAGGGGGCTGGGGGGTGGGGGGAGGGCAGGAGGGAACCTTTTTAAATCTGGCTATGCACATTCACATATGCACACACGCCCCCACGAGTGTGTATGGAAGCACACAGGTCCTGCCTTTCCGAATGTTTTCTTACCTGCCACCTGCACCCATTATGCTATTCCATCCATCTCTTAAGGTTTTATTCATTCATTCTATTTTCCACTGGTTTCCCCTGTACCTGCCTGTTGCTGCAAATATTCCCAGTGTCTCCAAGATCACTGTACTTAGCCGCCTTTCTGACTGTGTCTGGTACACGCTCTCCACCGTGCACAGCACTCAGTTTACTGGTCTTCGTTCACACGGCTCATAGGTCTCCCAGGAGCTCACACTCCCTTGGATTTCACCATGGCCCCATGGAAAGGGCAGAAGCTCAGGCTTCAGCCTGTGTCCTTCCACTTGACCCTGTAGTATAAGGGATGAGGAGCAGAGAGCCTCTGGCCCTGTCACTCCCTGCTTGGGGGCCCCCATTTCCACCCCTACAACAAATGCCTCAGTTAACTTCCCAATAACTTCCTTCCCAGGTTTTACTGTCTTTGAAGAATTATCTGCCATAATCCTGCCAGAGATGAGGATATTATTATACCCATTTTGCAGATGAGCTAACTGAGGTATGCAAAGATAAAATAACTTGCACAAGGCAATAATGAATCATGACAGAGCCTGACCTCATTTATGTCTGTATTTAGGACCATAGGCTAACTTTAATGTCTGTGTGGTCACCCTCTCACACCCTAGGACAGTGGTTCTCAACCTTCCTAATGCCATGGCTCTTTAATACAGTTCCTGTGGGTCATGATCCACAGATTGAGAACCACTGCCCTAGGACCTCTCGTTCAACTTGGACCCACCCAGAACGTTTACCAAGCTTCTCAGACCCTGTCAGGGAGGAGGAAGTCAAGCAGGTGCGCTGCCTGCCCCTCACCAGCTCATCTCAAAGCACTGGGCAGCTGATCGGCGCACCAGCTCTCCAGGAATTAGCACAATGCAGCACCCTCTCAGGGCTCTGGGAGAGGGCTTCTCCACAAGACTTCCCTTCTCCTAGAAAGTGCTCCAGAAAGGGAGAAAAACACAGTCTGTACCAGCTGGCTATCAGCTTTAGCAGGTTACAGAGAAGCTTAAGATAAATGTAAACAAAGTACTGCACACATAATAAACAGGAATCATCATTGCAATAACAATGATGCCTGTTAGATGAGCCACTAATATGTCCCTAGCCACCTTGGTGACAGGCCAGGTAAAGGACTAGAGAAAGAGGGCATCCCCCAAAAGGGCATAGCACTGGTTGGAGGACCCCTGCCAGCCCCCAGGCCCCTGAAGACCATGGGGCCCACACCCTCTACACCCTGATGGTCTCACAGGAGAACCTGCCAGGCCCCTCTTGGTGCTGGTGGCAACCAGGAAAACTGAACTATCCTGTTCAGCATCTTGGCATTTCCCACACCATGGGCACTCCATTCCCACATTCACAATTCCAACCACTCGCACTAAATATTTTTCTCAGAATCAACTTTAGATTGGACTATCTCTTTTAATTTAGCTTCATCCTAAGCAATATTATCTGTGAAATCATGGGTTGGATGTCCAAGTTACATCCTGGTTTTAAAAAATAAAATAGATAACTATGCAGATCTAAAATATTCTTCCAGTTACCACCTGAAACTACTTTAAGGCCCCGGCTCTCTTGCACTCCCCCTCGGTGGACTTGCTATCCCCACATCTGCAGACTCACCAGCTGGGCCATCTGGGGCCAAGGCCAAAAAGAACCTAGGTATCCAGATCCTCGTCCCCAAGAACAATCCTCAGGAAGGCAGAGGCTCTCCCCTTAACATCTTTAATGTTTTTTTTAATTGGTGTCCACCCTCCAACCACCTGACACATGTCACCAAATGGCTCAGTGCCTCACATCTTCAAAAGTGCTTTGAACAAACATTAATGACCTCTCAGTGTTTCTATAAGAGAGGAGACATGGAAGGGAGGGGGCGAGCATATCCCATGCTGTCCTTAGCCAGAGGAAGAAACCAGGCAACAAAATTCCGTGACTTCACCAAAGCCACAGACTTAAGCTGGGGCCCCCTCCCCAACCCTCACTTCCCCCAATGGCAACTTTTACTGGCTCACATTCCTCTTGCTGGGAACACTACTATTTAATTAAAAACGACAGACTTTTGTTTTCCTCTCCTTTCCTCCGCCCTCCCATCCTCCCAGACTGGATGCCAAGGAAACCCACCAAAAACATGCGGGTAACATTTGTTATGGCTTTGAAGATAAAAGTCAATTGAAGTAAGCCCTCGCGGTATTTCAAGTTTCCCCTCTAGCACGGAGCAAGCTGCCCAGCAGTTTAGTAAAGGGGGAAAAAAGGGACTGCAAATAAATGTCATTCTGCAGGAATACTTTGTAAAAATAAACAGGCTGAAAAAAACCCAAAACTTGATTAATGGAAACCCACTCAGTTGGCCTCTGTCTGGAGCTGCAATGCATTTGTTCATGTGGCTAAATTGGATCATTTTCATTGGCTTTTAAGTAAATAAGTAGATCAAAAACTAGAAATGGTGGGGGAAGAAGAGGAAGGTTGTAGTTCTGTTTTTAAAGGGTCTCAATGGCAGTGCCTCCCCACCAAGTTTTGACCTTTATGAGGGGACAGCAGCCCCAATTCCAACCCAGCCAAAACATGAATAGGAATGAAGAAGAGAAAGCCCCAGCTAAGCAGTGGTGGTGGAGGAGTAGAGGGACGCTCCTCTCAGATGCAGAGGCTATTTCATCCACACCAGGGGGTAACTTTACCCACAGGCCCACCTCCCACCCGGGTCCCTGCAAGTGACCTGCCAGGTCCCACCACCCAAATACACACACACATCTGAAGACTCCACTGGCCTCTCCCCAGCCCATGTTCAAGACCAAAGAACTAACCAGACCCGAGACTCAGTCTGCTCCCCCTCTAAGTTAAAAAAAAAAATTAAATGTCACATCAAAAAGTTGATTCATCCTTTGATCCTCGGCTTGCGAGAGTTCCACGCAGACCACCTGAAAGCCCTGTGCAGAGTTCTGGAGCTCACAGGACATCTGTGAACACCAGTCCCGGGCCAGGAGCTGGGGTTGGACTCACTCATTCCCATCACACATACTGCTCCTCCGGGAACCAGTCCAACCTTGGGGACCTGTTGGACGAAGGCTCTCGGATGGGCCCAGCCTATGATAAAATGAGGCCCTCTCTCTGCTTGTGGGCCAAGTAAGGGGTCTGCCAGATCTCAATGCTCCCCACCCCCAAGTTAAGCCACCCAGAAGGCAGCCTGTTCTATCTGGGTTCCTGGACAGGTGGCACTGAGGAATGCCACAGACAGTCGGATACAAGCAAATACAAGATCCTGGGGCCAGCACAACCCTGCCTTCCACCCAGAAGCCCCTAACGCTTCTCCTCTCTCCCTAGCTCCCCTCCAACTCTACCTTTGAATGCTGGCTGCCAGAACAAGGGAGAGAAGCCAGAGCAGGCCCCCAATCCCTTCAGCACTGTCCAGTTTCCCCATCAACTGGACCTGCATTGCCTCCTCACCTAGGACCTTTCCCCGCAGACAGCCCTGTGCCCCCAACTGGGCAGGAGACTGGTGCCAGCCTGCTTTTAGGTCCCTGAAGAAGGGTGCCTGTCACGATGATGGGGCAGGGTGCAGCTGAGAATGGATTTTTTTTAGACTCAAAAGCTGTGAAGTAGGGTCTAAAAGTTGGGATGAGTAGGTATGAAGACCCATTTCTGGGGCTGCGGGGGGGGCGAGAGGCTGGGGCAGGACGGGGATCATACCCGGGTGCCTGGGCCAACGTTGCCGGCCAGCCGCAGCTGTCGGGGTCCGGAGACGCCGCCCGGACAGCGCTGCCTCCCGATCCACTCCTCGATGCCCTTCCGAGCCCAGGCTGCGCTCACCGCGAAGCTGTCACCTGGGGCGGGAACAACATGAAGCCCCTGAGACTGGTCCTGGGGCCAAAAGTGACAGCGAGGGGAGGAGTAGGGGTGGCAGAGGGCTGAGGGAGGGCATAGGCAGCTGGGGCCGGGTGGCGGGTGGGGGGTGTTCAGAGAACTGGGACAAAATCCAAGACAGGGACGCAGGTAATAAAGAGAAGGAGGCTCAAAGAAGCCCCAAGAGCAAGGATCCAGAAGGGGCAAGAGAGTAAACAATCCCCCAGAAGGAGGGGCTTGGGGGCCAGAAGAGGGAGCGCTGGAGGCCCGGACTGCGGAGAAGGCTGAGGGTCAGGAGAGGGGGCGCAGTGGGCACAAGAGCCAAGATCTTGCAAGAAGGCGCTGGGAGCCTGAAAGAGGGGCTCAGGGTCTCGGGGTGGCGCGTGAGGGTCTGAGGAGGGGGCGCAGGGAGCGCGGACGGAAGGGATGCGGGAGGGGGTGGTTGAGGGTCAGCACTGGAGCGCAGGACCACGGGGTGGGAGGAACAGAGGGAACTCAAAGGTTGTTCTGCGGGCAGGTTTGGGGAACCGATGACCGGAGTTGGGGGCTGAGGGTGGCCCTGATAATAAGACCCGGCCAGTTGAGCTATTCGGCCGCCGCTCGCGGTGCTTCCCGGTCCATCCCCGGGGTCCGTGCCCCGCGCGCCCCTACCTTCTGGGCTCTCCCTGCGCTTGCACACGGCGGCTGTAGGCACCATCGCGCGGCGGCAGCGGCGGCGGCGGCGGCGGGAGCCGGAAAGAAAGGAAAAGGAGAGAGTTAGCAATCGCAGAGGTGAGGGCGGCGGGGGACAGGGGCCGCCGCGCGGGCTGGGGCACTGACCCGGCTTGGAGTGAAGTTTCCCCATGCTGGGGGTGCGGCGGGCGGGGGCGTCCCTAAGCCATGCGCCCGGCCCGCCGGCCTTGCGCTTAGCCGCGCTCCCCTCCTCCCGGAGCAGTCCTCGAGCCCAGCGGAGCCCGAGGCGGCGCCGGGACGCGTTCCTGCCGCCGTCGCCGCGGCCCGACTGACGCCCCGGCGCGCCGAGCCCCCAGCCCGCCGCCGCGGCCCGCGCCTCCCCGCGCGCCCATTGGCCGGGTGCGGCTCATCAAAGGCGAGGCGGACCGCGGAGGGGGCGGGCTGGGGGCGGGGTGTTCGCGAGGGGGCGGGGCGAGGTGCGGCGCGGGAGGGGCACAACGTCTCGCTTCGCGCGGGGCTGCGGTCTGGGGCCAGGGGCGGGGGTTGGGGACCCGGGTAGGGAGGCTCAGTGCAGGAGGCGTATTGGGACAGACACCCACTTGGGTTCTACCTTCCGTAGTGACACCTGGTCTCCCAGCTAACAGAACTGTGCCTTCCCTCAGCTCTGTATTTCCTCGAAGCGTGCCCGGCTAGACTTGAAGGCTCCAATTTACAGCTAGGGAAACTGAGGTTAGGAGAGAAGACTGAGCTGCCTGGAGCCTGCTGCCTGCTGCAATACACGGTCCTAGTCTTCCCACAGCCTGCCTTCTGCAGAACATGGTCATTACCCGCTGCGTGCCCCCCGCCTCCGCGACCCATCTACTTTTTTAATTTCAAAGTCCAGGAGAAGGCCCCCCCCCGCACTGCACCTGGGGCCAGTGTGGGCCAAACCCACTCCTGGCGGTGACAAGTGTCCAAAAATCCCGACTCATCCACTCGCTTGGATGGGGGCCCGTGGGTGCCGGCCCGGGTCGGTCGGGGCGCGCTGCCAAGCTGCGCGGCCCGGAAGGGGGTAACCGCTGGGTCTTTGATCTTCCCTGGTTTCCGCTCCCCGCTGCAGTTCGCCAGACCCGAGGGCTTGTTTGTTTTGTCTGGGGAGGTCTCCGCGGAGGGGAGGGCGACATCAAGAGGTTCCACCCCACCTTTGTGGTTCTAGGAGAGAATGCCTGCTCGGCTGGAGACACTGCAGGCCTGTGCGAAGCTCATCCTCCTACCAAGCAGGTTGGGAAGAGAAAACTCCAGCTCAGGGTGAGACCAGCCCTGCCCTTTGGAGTGAATTCCCTGTGTAAGCCTCAGTTTTACGATCTGTAAAATGGAAGCTCAGTTCTGCCCTTTTTGCCGACTCCATAGAGCAGCGCTGTCTGATAGAGATATAATGAGAGCTGTATTTGTAATTTTAAATTTTCTAGCGGCCACGTTTTTACAAAGTAAAAAGAAATAGATGAAATTAATATGAGTAATAGATTTTATGTAACCCAATACAGCCTTCCCTATCTGCATCTCCAGATTCGACCACAATCAAAAATATTCAGAAAAAAATTAATAATCCAACTATAAGAGATAATGCAAATTTTAAAAATCAGCATAACAGCTATTTACGTAGCATTTACATTGTATTATGTGCTATAAGTAATCTAGAGATGATTTAAGTATATGGGAGGATGTCTGCAGGTTATATGCAAATACTACAGAACATTTTATGTAAGGAATTTAGCATCTGAGGAGTTTAGGATCAGAGGGAGTCCTGGAACCAATCCCCACAGATACCGAGGAAACAGGTATATCCAACATATTATAATTTCAACATATAATGAGATATTCAGGATCTTTACAATTCAGTGTGTAATTTATTTACACTTAAAACATCCTAACCTAGGCAACCCAGACTAACCATAGTACAGTGGTCGTGTGGCAGGTGGCTACCGTATCAGGCAGCACGGCTCTGGGACATCTCCCTGTCTCCAAAGGACAGTGGGAACTTGCGGCCTCCAGAGTCACAAATCCCTTCACCCAACAGCATCTTACTTTCATCCTCTAAGTTTCCTTTTTCGCACACCCTTTCTGGTGGAATGAAGGCTAATCTTATAAGCACGTACATGAACACTGTTGGCAGGGTGGTTTTGTTTGTGGAGTGCTGGGACCAGGAGAAAAAAAATAGTACCATTGTCATTCTTATGTTGCAGTTTTTTATTCAGTACTTGCTATGTTTCAGTCATCGTCCCATATCATGTATAGACACTCTCTGATGCAGACTCACTGTAGAAAGGAGGGAACCTATTTAGACTCAGAGTGGAAAAGTCACTTGCCCAAGGTCACACAGCTAGCCAGTGACACAATTTGGAATTGAACCTGAGTCTGCTGATTTCATTGCCCATGGTTGTTTTCGCTATCTCACTATATCAGGTTGTCCCAACAAAGTCCCAGTCCAACATACTATCATTAGAGAGAGAGTTCCCCATCTGGAAACAAATGCTATGTGACAAGGCCCTTAAGATACATCAGTGAACAAAATAGACAACTGCCACTCTCATGCAGTTCACACTCTCCTGGAGCAGGAGAAGATAGGCAAAAAATAATAAATGCAATGAATGAGTAAATAGTGTGATAAGGTAGAGGGCAATGCCAGCTACAGCAGAAATTTTTTTTCTTCCCATCACACAAGGAGCTGATAGCAGGCCATTTTGTCTCCCCCCCATTCTCCCTACCCATGGAACATTTGGCAATATCTGGAGGCAAATAGTCAGTAGAGACAGTCCACCACCACAAAGCAGCACCCAGCCCCAAATGGGGCAGAGTGGTAAAGAGAGAACCCCTGAGCTGTAGGAAAATGAAAAGGTAGAGCAGAATTGTGGGGTCAGAAGTAGGAGGAAGACAGGGGCTTTGAGTGTCTGAATCAGAGTGGGAGCCTTTCTTTAGACCCCCACAAAGGGAAGGGAATTCATATGGGGCTCACATACGTACACACACACACGCCAGGATACATCTAAATCAAAGCAAAACTCTGAGAGTTCTTTCTCACAGTCCTTAGAAAGTTGGTTACTTTCTTAAACCGGTCCTGGCTTTATTCTTTCATGAGAAAAAAAGTATCCCCTCTACCCCTTGGGAATTTCTTTTTACAGTTCAAAAAGAGATAAAAGCAAGAACTAAAACTCCGCAGTTAGCAGTTTGAGTCTGGAGGGAAGCAAATCCCAAATGTCCAGCCAGACACAAAGGCCTCCCCCCCTTCACCATGGCATGTCCCAACCCAGCAGGTGCCTGAAACTGCGCTGCTACTGGAAGTGTGACAACCCCACCCCACCTGGTCCTGGGTGCGTCTTGTGGTGAAATGTTAGGCTGCCCAGCACTCCACCAAGGGGCTCCCCAGAGGCCACCAGCGTGCTGTCCACCTGGGGTGGCTACTCAGCCTCCAAGGGCTTCCCGCCCCGTGACTCACTGTCTTTTTATGTGTTTTAATAATTTATCTGGCCCATTTCTTGGGCTGTATACTTAACAGTGACACATCTTTTTCTTTGAAGATTTCCCATCCTTTGGGGGAGGAGAAGGGAAAGGAAGGCAAGGAAGAGATAAGAGAGAGAGATTATAACAGAAACGGGTTTCATGGGGCTTGAGATTTAGCAAGACTAGTTTAGGTGAAATCTGTCAGATGTAGAACTCAGAGATTTTTTTTAAAAAAACCACATCACCCTAGTTGACTGCCCTCACACTTGTCCCCAAGCTAAGCCACCTGATCTGGCCCCCTTCAAATGCCACTTCCTAGGGGGAAGCCCTTCTTGACCTGCCAACCTGAAGAGCTCTTCTCTGCTCTGAATTGCCAATGTTTCCCCCTCCTCCCACACCTCTGCTTATTTTTTAATGATAAAGCTAAGTTTCCCCCATAGAACTTGAGTCTAGGGGTCTCACCTGACTTGAATCACCGGATGCATACCCAAAATGGCAGTGCCCCTAGCGCTCTAGATGGAAAGAACCCCGCCCTACCCCACCTCAGCCAAGGGATGTGCTATGGTCAGTAAGAGGAGAGGAGGGCTACCAAGAATAAGATCTGGGACACACTGCCGAAAAAATTAGCTTCCACGTCTCCATGGGTTCCTCCAAAGTCCCTGAGTGGCTTCATTTCATAGTTCCCTGGTGAGTTTTGGCATTGCTAAGGGGCCTGGAAGCCTGGTTTGGGTGAAGAGGGGAGAGTTAAACGGCTTTGCATGAGAATGTATCAGGCATTTTGGAGGGACAGGAAGAGAAAGGTCTCAAGGGAAACAGCATAAGAAGATGTCATAATACAGGCCTAAGAGGGCCCATCCAGGGAGGGTGATGAGCTCTAACATCCAAAGACCAATTGTCACCTGCTTGGCTCTGTGCTGTAATCTCCCTCTGTTCCTTCAAGTCCTTGGCAAGTCCTTGGCAAAATCCTAACCACATCCCTGGGTCAGTGGCATGGGACAGAAGAAAGGAATCAGAAAGACAGCCCCACACAGGCAGCAGGTCATGGACAATCTTCAGAGTGGAGATGTCTGCAGGAGAAACGGTAGGAGGAGAGGCTGCCAGTGAGAGGAGGCATCAGGCCTTGGAGAGGAGGCAGGGGAGGGTGGGCTTCCCCCAGAACAATGGTTGGGGTCCCCAAGCCACTCTGTTTGGGTCCTAAAAGAAAGAGGCCCCAGAAGTTAGTTGCTGCAAATCCCCTCTAAATGTTGGTTGAAATGAACTGAATTTTTGTGCTGTCAACTCCTCCTAGGTCTGGGTGTTTTTGCAAGTTCAGAGCCCAGGCCTCCCTGGTGAGACAGAGGAGGGAGAAAGCCATCAGGAGTCCAGCTGTCCTTCCCAGCACTGCCTCTCCACTGTGTCCCAGCCACGCTGAGACGCACTTCTAGTCATAGCACCAGTCACTGACTATTTTCAGACTTCATTTACAAAAGACAGAAAGAAATCTCTGTCTTTCTGGGCCTTCGTTTCTCAGTTAAGGGCAACACACCTCGGCCTGACAACCATACGCAGTCTCCCCATCCATAAAACAGGAGGAAGACTCAGGCGGATTAGCATTGCTCACAATGAGCCCCCCATACCAACCACAACCCTGGTTCTCTGAGATTATTTTTATGTGAAAGAAAGAAAGAGCTCCACGAGAAACGTTGGACTGCCCTTAGCCAAGAGACAAGTTGTTTTTCTGCAGGACTTGTCAGAGCCTTCATGAAGTGGCCAAGAAGAGGACATGGGAACCAGGGTTTCTTAAAGTTACTAGATCAGGGAACCCTTTTTGGAAAGTTCCAATGAAAACAAGTGCTGATGAAACATGCTTTGGGAATGATGACCATGATTCCTAAGGTTTCCTCCAATCTGAAATTCTAAGTCCTGATTCCAGGGACCTAGACTAGCAAGGAGAGCTCAGGAGGACAGAGCCAGTGTGAAAATCTCCCTGAAGGAAGCACCCACAGAGTCTGGAGTGTACATTTAATGTGTTTTAAGGTGTATTATGTGTCCACTTACAGGCCTCTGAGCAAGTGGACCTATCCTTGAGGTTCCATATTGGGACATGGACTTTCTAAGGCCACTGCTCAAGTAGTAAAGGAAAAGCAGTCAAGGTAGCAAAGCCCATAGTTAATTTTTCTGTATCACACGCCTTCCCTTCTAGCACGGCTTCCTCCTCTTCCTCTTTCCGTCACAAAGAACACAACTTCAGGGTGGCGCCTACACCCATGTTGGTAACACATCACCCATTACCCCTTCACTCCCAGACCACAGCTGATTGGACACCTGGCCCACAAGCCTGACCAATCAAGGCCTCTTTGTAGAATTTGAACAGAGAAGCCCAGGGCCTGGGGTTCACTTCCTGGTGGTCTCTAAAGCTGGAGGGCTCTGTAGTCTTGGGGGCTGGAGTAGCTGCTTGGGGTCCCCCTGGGCTGATGAACAAGCAGAGAGAAACAGGAGTAGGGCATGAGACAGAAGTGGGGATAGTAACTATGTGAACAGAGACACACAGATAGGCTGTTTAGTTCTCAATATTGCCATTGTGTCCTGACCTTGGGTCCCTGAAAGACCCTTAGTCCCTCTTTCTTGGGCTGGGGGCAGAGGGCCCAGAGGAGGGCTCCTTGGAATTTCATGTGCCTACGATTCCACTGGGATCTTGTGAAAAGGCAGTGTGAGTAGAGCCTGGGAATCTTCATTTCCAACAAGCTCCCAGGTGAGGCTGACGCTGCTGGTCTACAGGACACACACTTTAAGGCTCTGGAAAGTTAACCTCCCACAGCAGCTAGCAGGGTTATGTAGCTTTCCTCTACTCTGAGGAGAAGAGGGAGAGACAGATGTCAGGACGGAGGGAACCAAAGATGTTGCTCTTTTATTAACAGTGTCACTCAGTGAAGATTTGCTGGGGGCCTAATTTATACCGGGTGCTTGTGTTCACAAAACAGACAAAAATAATGTCCTGATAAAGCTTACATTCTAGTGGGGAAGACAGACAATAAATAACTAAGTCAGTGAAATATATGGTGTGTCTACGGGGCCGGGGGGGACAAGTGGGAAAGAAAAGGAGTATCAGGGCAGGAGGTGACAGTTTTAGAAAGACAGATCAGACAGGGTCGCCTCTGAACAAGGATTTGAAAATGAGGACAGGAGCCACAGGATGTCAAGAGAAAGTGGGTTCAGGCAGAAAGAGCAGGTGCAAAGGCCCTGAGGTAGGGACATGCTGCAAGCACTGTGGGGACAGCAAGAAGCCACTGTCTCTGACAAAGAGAGAGGGGGTCTGAGGAGAAGAAGGGAGAAGATGTGGTTGCAGGTGACAAGGCCAGATCTTGAAACACTTGTAGGCCCCGCAGCAAAGGCTTCAGCTTTCCTCATCGATGATGGGACCCATTAGAGAAGAGTCCAGACTGGAGCCACTGGGGCTGCTGGGTGGGGAAGAGGGTGTAGGTTGCGGGGCGATGGTGGGATGCCATGCCTGATAAGACGGGGGCTCAGACCACAGTGATAGCAGGGGAGCCGGTGAAAGAAGCTGGATGCTGAAGTATCTGGAATTAGAGGTGACAGGATTATTCTGGACATAGGGTGGGAGAAAAAAAGAGGAACTAAAGAAGGTGCCAAAGTCTTGGGTCTGAGCAATGGTGAAGATGGAGCTGCCATTGACCGAGGTGAGGAACCTGGGGGTGGACCTGGTCTGCCCGGAGAGGACACAGGCTCTGTTTTGAACACGATACTCTGAGAGTCCCGTTGAGTTTCTGAACAGTGGGATCGAGTGAGCAGCTGGATCTGTGAGCCCACAGAAGTAAGCCCAGCTGACATATGCACATGGGTGGGATTTAAAGCCCAGTGCATGGGATGAGACCCCCTGGGGTGTGAGTATGGACAGAGGAAAGGGGAGGGCCTCGGAGAGAGCCCTGGGGCTCTGCAGTGCCCTGTGTTGCCACCAACACCCCGTCTCCTGCCCCTCACCGCACCTCAGCAGCCTCTTAGTCCCTTTGCCCTCCTGGAGAACCCCCTCCTCATACCTGCTCACCACCCCCGCTCCCCACATCCCACGGCAGGCAGGCTTCCTGGCTCCGCCTCTGAACTCTCAAAGCACGTCTTTGTTCAAACCAGCCCTAGAGATAAATGAGACAACGTGTGTGAAATGCTAGGGCATCCAGCCGAGGGGCACTCTGCAGATGCCTCTCCCTCTGCCACGCCGATTACAGCACAGCACCCAGGCCTCGCTTGCGGGCCTGGCCCCAAGTCAATCTCTCTGTGCCCGGCACACAGTAGGGACATTAGAAACATTTCCTGTAAGCCTGAATGGCTGAACAAACAGGTCATCTGGCCAGTGACACTGCCCCCGTGGTGTTTCTGGCCCTTCCCCAAGCCCCGGCTCCACATCATGTTGTTTCTATGACTGTGCCCAAGGGAAGGTCATTACCACGTTGTGGTTCCAAGAAGTCTTTGACGGTATCACACCCACCCCCAACGAGGACAGGAAGGCAGATGGAGGCTGCTGCCCATGCCCCCGGCCACTGTCCTCCCTTTCCTCTGAGACCACAATGGACGGGTGTTTTCTTCTTCTCTGCAGAACTGAGAATTCTCCAATCGCATCTTCCAACAGCGAGCTGGGGTATATCCTCCACCTGGCACTCTCTTAACATCATTTCTGCGGACTTGTCCGGGTGACAAGTATCTTTGTACTGAGCCCCCCTCCGCAGCCCCCCTTTCTGCCTGGATTCTAACTCTCTCACAGGCTTCCGCCTGCACAAAGGGACCATTGAGAGGCAGGCTGTGGGACGCCGCCTTTGATCTGGGGTTCTAATAATGTGTGTATGTTTGCGTCCCAAAACAAGGCAGCAGCCTCACTGGCTGAAGGGCGCAGGAGGAGGAAGAGCAAGTGGGCAGATGGCTACACAGGAGGCTTGGGCGTGACCGCCGGCAGGTCTGGAGGGCACCTCTCTCCTGCAGATTCTCTCGGGCAAGGGACACCCATTCCACAGACAAGACCCTGGCACAGTCATGATTTGTCAGACCGAGACCTGAGAGGTCACTGGGACTGGCCACTTGGGAGCTCCAAAGAGCCAAGGGTGGCCGATTTACCAGAGAAAGGGCAGGCAACATGAGGGAGGGAGTTAAACCAGGTGGATTTGGTGGCAAACTGGACATATGCCCAGCACGAAGGGACAGCTGCTGCTCCACAACAGCTATGTACTGAGGGGCTGTGAGATCTTTTGATTTTTTTCAAGAATAGCTGGAAATCCGCATTTCTAGGCAAACTCTCCAAACTGTAAAATATTGGCAACCAAATTTAAAGAATGTTAAGTCATGGTGCAGGCTGAATGAAACACGTGTCTCTGCTGGAATCCAGCCTGTGCCCACCAATTTCACCCTCTGCTTGAGGGAACACTTCTCAGAGAAGATGTACACTGGAGGCAGGAAAGGTGTGGGGAAGGCAAAGAAACTCAGACCCAGGCTGCTGGGAAAACAGTCATAATGCCAGACGGGGCCTGCCGCCCGGTGTCTCCCAAATACACTCACCACCCTCAGCCTCATTCCTCCAATCCCTTGGCAAATGGGCACCCAGTCCCTCCATTGCCAGGAAAGGCCAGGTATAGGGACATATGAATGAATTAGACAAGGCCCTTGCCTGCCCTCAAGTCCAGGCAGGGAGATGGAAGTTTAAGAAACTGAAATATATACAGGCCTCGATGGTACCAGGCTCTGTGTGATAAACTGTACACGGTTTGCTATCTCATGCAATTCCATCTCCATTTCCAGAAGAGGAAATGGGCTCAAGAAGAATAACTAAGCTTCTCCACAAAGTAGCAGAGACTAGATCTAAACCCCACTGCTTGTGGCCACCACTGTGCACAGTCTCATGGTCTGCAAGATGGGACCCCAGGTTTATGCCACATAACTCCAGGAGTTGTGTAGTGTGTACATGCTGACCCTGTGGCAGAACAGACAAATTACAACACATGAAGTGCTCATGATCAAGGTATATGTGGAGCCCTGGGGTTTAGCCCAGGAATGTCAAGGTTGAGGCTTCCCCTAAGATCCCTCTTCCCAGAAGCAAGTCTTATTTCTCATAAAGAAACATATTCCTTCTTTTTCCAGACCTTCTGCCTTCCCTGGGTAGCTGAGAGAAGCAAAAACCTTGCAGAACATTAGCATGTCCTGGCTCCACCATTCTCCCTCAGTTTTCTCATCTGTAAATGGAGATTGTAGCACTAGCCTCACTGAGCTACTGCCAGGAAATGAATCAAATGTGTCTGAAAAAATTGGAGACAGATTCTAGGCCAAATGAGGTAGCTCTGACTTACTCACCTGCCAGCTGGGTGACCTTGGCCAACTACTCACCCTTGCTTCCTTCATCTGTAAATGGTATACAATGCATGGCTCAGAGGGGGCTCTCAGCAGGGGTCAGCCTTGTTATTATCATGACCTCTATAACTTGCTACCAGTGGAAACATGCTTGGGGGGACCATACTCCTCTCCTGCATGCAACCTTCCATAGCTCCCACTTTCTTCAGGCATTAGGCCAACTCCTTAAAGAGCTCACTAGGCAGCATGGCAAGGCTGACCTTTCTAGTAGTGTTTGCAAGACAGAAGCAAAGGGAAAGTGCTCCCACACAGTATGAAGTGAGACAGGGCCCACACCACCTGCTGCCCTTAGCCTCAGATGCTATTCCCTTGGGGGTGGAGCAGGGACAAGAGACAAGGCTCCTCCATCCATTGCCTTGGGTCTCTCCAGAGAGGACACCAGCGGAAAGAAGGCCTGGTGACAACACATTCTCCAAGGTTGACAGGCCCCAAGAGAATGGAGCTGGCCTAGGAAAGAAAAGGGGAGGGGAGGTAAAAGGAGGGGAGTGCTGAGCACAGGGCCTGGGAACCCCTCCCTCCTTTGCTCCCCGCCCTTCCCCTCAACCTTTAACCTTCTTCTTTGTAAAAGGATGCCATGGGGCCCTCTGGAACTGCAGGGGGCCCAAGTGGCTCTGGGGCCACATGAACCTTTAAAAAGCTCTTTACCCTCACTAAAAACCTGGAAAATGGGAACTAAACAGCAATAAGATATCCTGAAAGGGCTTTACACAGTGGAGAGCTGTAGTCGCTTTCAAAACCAGTGCTCCCCTCATTCAATTCACCATTTTAATGTACATGCAACATTCTGTATATCTCTAGCTATAGATGAAAAGAATTCAAATTTAAAACATTTTTTTATTACCAATAGAAATGCCAGGTTTTCACGTCTTAAAAAATAGTGAGATGTGCTGGACACTGAGGAGCCAGTGCCAGGATGGTCCTGGTCCCCCCACCCCCACCTTACACCCAAGGCCTCCTGGGCTCCACCATCTGCCCAGGCAGCCTCCTGAGTTTGGATCCTCTCTGCACTGTTCCCCTCTCTGCTCTCCCAACTTCTGGCTCCTGTCCACCCTCCAGTCCAGCACTGATGCCACTTCCCCTCTACAAGCCAGCTGGAGCTCTAGGGAGGTCCCACCTTCACCCCAGGTGCCTTAGCAGTAACTTCCTCATTTCCCCCTTTCCCCAGCCCCCCAGAAGGAATTCTAAAGGCAGCTATTAAGATAATAATAGGAAAGGCTGCAGAGAAAAGGAGAGGCTGAGGCTGAGGCTGGGGCTTGCAAGATGAGCAGGAACAGGGACCACTCCCACTTCTATGCCACGCCATGAAGATCAGTCCCAGACAACCCCTGGCCAGAAGGACAACTCCACAGACCTGTAGAATCTGTATGGGCTGTACACCTCCCATGCACTGACCACCCCATTCACCTCACAAAGGATGCTAAGTCCAGTGGGGCCTACCAAGGAGCTGTCATTGGGCTGCCATGTTCCCCATGCAGGACTGGCACCTAGTTAAGTGCTCTGGTCAATGCTGAGACAAAACAACCTCAAGGAGTTTAGTGTGATGGTGGAGTGCCACCAGGCACATAAATAACCACAGACAGGAGCAAATCATGAGCTAATAGGTGGAAGTGCTTGGCACAGAGTTTGGCAAATAGCAGACATGCAATAAAAGTAGCTCTTATTATTCTAAAAGCATCAGAAAGTAGTATTTTCTTCAGTACTTTGTCATTGCAAATTACAGTGACAGAACCCAGTTGAAACTAGTTTAAGCAAATCAGAAACTACTTTACTCAGATGTTGGAAGGACAGATCACAGGCAGCTTCAGATTTATAATCTAACAACCATGTGTTGAGAATGAGAAGAAAATGATTCTTCCCCAGCTTAGGTGGGAAAAGTCCTAGGGAAGGACTCTGATTGGTCAATCTGGGGTCATGTGCATATTCCTGGACCAGTCAATATAGGAGTTTGATTGGTCCAAATTGAGTCCAATGCTCAGTCAGGAGGCTAGATGGAGTTGATTGGCAGCCCCCCTCCAACCTCAAAAGTAAACAAGATGGATCAAGTCCCCCACAGGAAAGGGGAAGGGCACATTGTCTTACCTGAGGAAGGCAGACCATTCTCATAATTTGACTCCTCAAATGCACAGAACACAGAACATTGGTCTGACTTTATGTTTATTTATTTATTTTTTTTTTTTTGAGTCAGAGTCTCACTTTGTCACCCTGGGTAGAGTGCTATGGCGTCTTAGCTCACAGCAACTTCAAACTCTTGGGCTCAAGCAATCCTCTTGCCTCACCCTCCCAACTAGCTGGGACTACAAGCACCTGCCATAACACCTCACAATTTTTTTAGAGATGGGGTCTTGCTCTTGCCCAGACTAGTCTCGAACTCCTGAGCTCAAGAAATCCACCTGCCTTGGCCTCCCAGACTGCTAGGATTACAGGTGTGAGCCACCACATCCTGCTCAGTCTCACTTAATGAATGAAGAAAGTGAGTCTCATAATTTATGGACCAACTTTCCCAAGGTCACATGATTTATAAGTGGTAG
This sequence comes from Perodicticus potto, assembly GCA_963574655.1. Taxonomy (NCBI): domain Eukaryota; kingdom Metazoa; phylum Chordata; class Mammalia; order Primates; family Lorisidae; genus Perodicticus; species Perodicticus potto. The sequence goes on along the minus strand of CAUYRH010167496.1, from coordinate 47,806 downwards.
CCCTGGGACTCAGAAGTATTTTCTGCTTCTATAAGTTTTCTTATATCTAACCCCCATGGTCCTGGCACCCAGAAGGAAGAGACTGACCATCGGCAGGGTGCTAGCACTTTCCATTGCTGAGTCAGCAAACTAACTGAGCCAGTCCTCTCATGCCCAGAACCAGCCCTGGACTTTGGAGAGGTCTTTAAATGCATGAACTTGACCTCTTGGTCAAAGCAGAGGAATGAGAGACTGCACAATTGAGGACCAAGTTATCAACCTCCGTAGCTTGGAAATGCAGATGACATTGAACAGAAGCCCCAGAGCTGAAGGAAATCCAGCTTAGCAAGAGAGCAGGAGGAAAATGATACTTCAGTGAAAAAGGAAAGAGAAGTAGACACCATGCACTGAGCAAGGATGGCCCTCCAAGGCCTGTCTCAGTGATGCTCAGGAAGGTGGTTTTTGGATTCTCTCCCATTGAGTAGAACCATAAGACTTTCTTCACCAGATGGCCCTGTGCCCTGGGCATCTAAGGATAGAGGGGAACCATGAAGTGGTGTCCTCATCAAGATTGATTTACTACCTAGATCAACCACTGAGGAGAAGTCAGTACTGATCTAGAGAGGGCAATACTTCAGTCTCTGATGACGTCTACACTTCAGGGTAGTAAGAGGCCAGTCTGTGTCTCTGTCCCTGACCTGCTTAAATGATATCCTTCTCTGGCTTCGGCAACTCTCTTCTCCTGGAATCATCAAGTATTTTCCGTTCCTACCTCATCTGCTACAGTAACTTACCTGTCCTGAGTCCTCATCAATTAATGTTCTGTGAGAAGTCTGGCTAACATGACTGCCAGTGTCCTGGCAAAGGCACCAATCACCTTTCTCTTATATAGAACACATTTAATACCTAGTCGGGGAGCTGTTCCATGTCAGAACCCCATAGCTGACTCTAGGGTTCACAGTGCCCATCCCTTCAAATGCTCAGGGCAAGATTTTCTTGGCATCCCCCATCCTTCCTTCCTTCTGTGACCAGTAAGGTGCTAAGTTCTATCCATTCTTTCTAGATCTTTCTTGAATCTGCGTCCCTCCTCTCAACACTGCCACTGCTTAGCTGTCATTGATTAAAGATGGCCACAAATTATTCATCACTCTCCACGTGAATCCCTTGAATGTGGGCTGGCTCTGTGACTGCCACACTGATGGAATGTAGGACAAGTGACGTGCAAATGCTGCACCTGGCATTTAAGAAGATAAGGTACTTTTGTTTTCACCCTCTTGCAATGCTTACTTTTGGAACATTCCTTCTCAGAATTCAGCTGCCATGCTGGAAGTACAAGTCACCTGATCATGTGTGTGCGTCAGCGAAAACCCCAGAAGAGTGTTCAGCAGACAGCCAGCAGCAGCTGCTCCATGGAGTGTACCACCTTGAATGTTCAGCCCAAATGGGTCCCCAATGGCTGCAGTCACAGTGGATGTCACACGGAGCAGAACTACCCCACTGAACCCAGTCAACCCCTTAAGTCATAAGAGCTAATAAAACAGATGCGTTTTGATCTATTGAGTTTCGTGGTGGTTTGTTACACAACATGAGACACCAGGATCACCAGGTCCAAGTCCTCCTCCCTCCGGGTCAGTTTGCAACAGTTTATTAACTAACTGAGCTCCCAGCCTCCATCCCCAGCCAAGGAATACTCTACCGTTCTTCAGCTCAGAAGTCCCCAGTGGCTTCTCTTTGTCCCTAGCAGTAGCATAGGCATCAGAATCACCAGGGCAGTGTTTTCAGAACACAGATATTCCACTTAAAGTCTTGGAATCAGGGTATCAGAAGGTGAAAACTAACACCACTGGCATGATAGATTGAATTATTTGTCCGAGATTCTTCCATGTCTCCTTCTAACATGATTCACTACGAACAGGGGCAACTCTCCCACACTGTGTGGTTGGACTTGGCCATGTGTTTTGTTTTACCCAATTAAATACAGGCAGAAGTGACATTGTGCCAGTTACAAGCCAACACCTTATGAGGTATTGCATATGTTCACTCCTCCCTCTCACACTCCTGCTGTCCCCCCAAAATGAGTTTGCCCTTTCAGCCTGAGTCCCCAAATGAGAGACATATATTCTATATGACCTGAACCCCCAACCCAGCCTAGACTCAAGCTCAGCCAACATTACTGAAGTACATTAGAGCCACCTCAGCTGATTTGCATTTCTGTACTGAGAAAAATAAACTTTTGTTTTTGTAAATCCTAGTTGGGGTCAGGGGTGCTGCTTATCACGCAGCATAATTGCAGTGATAGCTAACTAATGTATCAAGTGATTCTGAATCACATCCCTGATTAAGAACAACGAGACTAAAGGATAAAGTCAAGATCTTAGTCTGGTTCCTGTTTATGTCTGGCCTCAGCTTCCAGCTTCCTCTTCTGAACCAATCAAGATCCTGGGGGCTAAAACAGAGTCCAACCCTCCCTGACCCTAACAGAAAAGGAACACAGCGGTAGCTATAAAATCCGACCAAGAAAAAATGGACAGAAAGCAGGAAAAGTCAGCCAGCTGGGGCCCAGGCAAGAAGAGCCCAAAAGCGTAACAGAAAGAGAGAGGCCACCACTGGATGCCTGAACACCAGGTACTGGATCCTCGAGCAACTATGTGCAGGGCAGGCAGCTTCAGCTCTCTGAGCTTCTCTGGAGGGGGAAGCATCCCATTGGCCCAGCCACACCCCAGCCATTATGGAGAAAGAGGACAGGTGTTAGACTCCTAAAGAGGACAAGGGTCACACTAGGCAGCCCAAATCCCCACAAACATCCCCTACACATAGTAACTGAGCTTGTACTTGTAAAGTTCTTGAACTTTGCTGGCATGTAGTAAATTCCATATGAATGTTTTTCAAGTAAATATTAAAATATATAACTTCTAAACCATGGTCTAAATAAAGGCCTTTTGAATGTTCTTTTCCAATTCAGTAAACACATGTTGCTTCAAGGTCAACTCAAAAGCCATCTTTTCTCTGAGACTTTTCATGATCAGGTGGAAAATGATGTCTCTTCCCCAAGGACCCCCAGCACATTTGATCGCCCTATCTTTTTCGATGCAGAGTGGGGACTAGAGCCGTCTATGGACTAGGGAGGCATGAGGCCTTCCCCTTGTTGAGGCCAGTGCCTGAGGCCTTGTGGGTGCTCAGAAGGACTGAGAGAATACCTCAGTGAGTGGGCCGTCTGCCAGCTGTGAAACCCCAGATGGCCCCGAAGCCCTCAGAACGTGGGCGGTGGAAAGAACCACTCATTTTTTTCCTACTGCTATGAGCCTGGGCCAGTATGCGCAGCCTAACCCAGCCCAGGGCCTACTGGTAAAATGCCACAGAGCAAAAGGTCTTCAGGTGAGAATCCCTGATTCCACAGCCTGGGATTTTAAACTAATGCTCCCACCTTTTGAGCTGAGCACACTACCTTTCCAGGTTTGCAGAGCCTCCTATTTGGAAGTGCTTTGCAAATTGGCAGCTGCAAGGAAAGTCTGGCGGGGGGAGAGGTTGCTGACTCTCACCTTCCTGCCTTAGGTAGCCCTGGCTCCTTAGTTCAAATCATTTCCCGCTTGAAGTCTTGTGTGAATAAGCAAGCCATGGAGGAGAGGTAGGGTGCTGCACTCGCAGCCTCTCCACCCCCTTTCCTGGTCCCTAGAGTGCTTTGACTCCCAACAGCCCACACCTGCGTCTCATTGTCAGAAGGCCACCCTCAGCCTGTCCGACGCCTGGACCAATGACTGGCAGACCAGAGGTGTCAACACCCCAGCTCTCTCACTCCCTGTTCCTACAACTCCGACTTCCGACCCATGTGTCTCCAGAGCACCCATGTGGAATTGAGTCAGAATTACCCTCCGTGGAACTCTGCATGATATCTCATTGTTGCACGGCCTTCTTCCCTTCCTGCTCTACTTTCTCACCCACTACACATTTCCTCCTTTAAGAGTTTGCTTCTGGGAACTCAGCCTAAGAGAGCAGAGAAAGAGGAAAATTAAAATGATAAAAATGGCCACTTCACTTGAATGCTCACTCGATGTCGAGATCCTTTCATGCATAAGCTATCTTAATTAACTCAACTACCCTGCAAGGAAATCTTATCCTCAGTTTAAAGATTGAAGAAGTAAAATCTCAGAGAATCTGTGTAACTTTCCCAAGGTTATGTAGTTGATAAGCATTGAGCCAAGATTTCTAACTACTGTGTGCACTGCCTTCCATTAGAAAGGCGCCATCAATAATTTCTATATATGTTTCTGTAAGTTACAACTTGAGAAAAAAATAACCAATCTACATGTACATATGAAATAAACATGGACAATGATAGTATGAGTTTGTGGGGTGAATTTAAGGTGTGATGGTGATTGTTCTTGTCTGTCGTAGCTCCCCTTTCTGGCATTAGATAGGGGTGGGCACACACTCAGAATTCCCTTCCCCAGACTTGGCCCTTGCATTTAGACGCAGGGTTGGAAGGTGATTGTACCATCGGTGGCAGACCCTCTGTTGCCCGTATCCTCTGAGATGTAAGTTTCGGACCTGGTTCTTCAACCCTTTCTCCAGTCTTCTGACTAGACCTTCCACGCCTATTCCAATAAAAGCCCAAAAGGCTCGATTTTGCCCGAGCATGTTGCTGCTGCTTGTTAACAAGATAACCCCACATGATACCAGGAGTGGGGGGTTGCAAGTGACTTACCCTAAAAATATGGAATTGGAGAGCATATGAGCCAATAACGTCCCCTTAATTGTGTAAGCAGATTTCAGTGGCATTGTTGCACTTGCATTCAAAAGGATCTTGAGTGATGTATGAATGAAGAGCCTTCCTTAAGCTACGTCCCCTTGCTTGTCCTTTTTTTGGACTGTGTGATACAAGTTTGCTTCATTCCTTTCCTATTTAAAGTATGTTAGTGCTTTTCAAGGTGACACAAGATAAGGAATCAGGAGGTCAGTGCAGGTCGGTAGTCATCCAATACGTCCGGGAGGGAAGGGGCCCGATCCATCATCACAGAGACAACTGCGTGGTCTGGCAAGAAAGCCATGGGCCAGGGGACTGCAGAGCATGGCTCTGGTCCTAACTCTGATTGACTGTTTCTCCCTGGGCAAGAGTCTTCCCTGTCTGGGGCTCAGCCTCCCCTTTTATAGGCTGAACACGATTTCTAAGTTCCTTCTAGACCTGTTATATTCAGATGTGTAGGAGAAGTGTGAGGGCACATGGCCCAGATCCCACAGACAGACTGACGTGATGAGCAGAGGTAGCAGTGCCAGAGTGCTGAGTCTAGGTAGGCCTTTCTGGATGTCACCTGAGCGTCTCTTCAAAGCTGAGAGCCGTAGGTGCCACATGTTTGCTATTCTCACGATTTTCCCTCCTGATCCTGCCCCATTCCCACTGCAGCAGAAACTGTCATCTGTCCCACAGAATCTCTTCTTCCCTTATGCTTTTTAGTAAAAGAACAGCCGCACAGCTAAAGACTTTACTTTCCAGCCCCACTGGGAGCGAAGCGGCCATGATGAGGGCATGCGGGCAGAAGCAAAGTGTGCTGGCCCCTGCTGTCTGCCTTCCACCTTTGTACAGGTTGGAACACAGACAGCGTGCAGAGATGTAGCTTCAACCTCAGAAAGGGCAGGGAACAAGATGGCAGTCACTTGACTTCACTTCTCAGAGTCAAATTGCCCTTCACTCCCAAACTACCTCCTAACTCAGAGTTTTATGTGAGAGAAATAGCCCTGTGTCTTTTCTAACTTGCTGTATGTATGGAAATGTTCCTGCAGCCGCGTACCCTGCACCGCAACCAATACCTGGCAGATACCTGCCCGGCAGAGCACAAAGCAAATCTCACTAATAAGAGAGGGAAAGAAGGAGAAAAATGGAACCGGGGGAAGACAGCACTTACCGCATATCCACTTGGTTCCAGGCATTTATCTCCATTATCTTGAAAGCTTGAATTCTATCATTGGCAACAAATATGATGCATGATTGCCCTTAAAGTGACAAGCCCACTTCATACATTTTCAAGAAAATGTCTACCAATAGTTGAGTCTGAATAACCATAATTCTTCTGGTTTTTGTGTTTTTTGTTTTTTTTAAAAAATGGCATTCAGCTGGGTCAGCTCACAACTCAATTGCACAAGTACTTTTCCTTAAAACAACTGTCATACTTCAACATCCAGGAGAAATACTTTACAAACACTTTCATTTGGTTGCACAGAATTTTAAAGGAATTATGAAGGAATTAAAAACTTTTCCTGTTCCAAGAATATTCTTTTGTTGTCGTTGTTGAGATAAAGTCTCGCTCTGTTGCCCTGGCTAGAGTGCCCTGGCCTCTGCCTAGCTCATAGCAACCTCAAACTCCTGAACTCAAGTGATCCTCCTGCCTCAGCCTCCTGAGTAGCTGGGCCTGCAGATGCCTGCCATCACACCCAGCTAGCTTTTCTATTTTTAGTAAAGATGGGGTCTTGCTCTTGCTTAAGCTGAACCGGCTTGTTCAAGGCTGGTCTTGAACTCCTGAGCTCAAGGGATCCACCTCCCTTGAGGTGGATCTCAAGGAGAGCTGGGATTACAGGTGTGAGGCACCTCACCCAGCCCTCCAAGGACATTCTTAAGTGACACTGTCTCTGTTTCTGTTTTTTTTTGTTTTACTACAAGAGCAGCCCAGCCTGATTCAGCTATAGCACTAGCCCATCTACCCACATTGCAAATGTCAACACAGTGAAAAGGGCAAGTAACATCTTAGTACCATCATAAAAATAGTTTTGGGGGGTTTGTTTGTTTGTTTGTTTGTTGAAACAGTTTCACTTTCTTGCCCCTGGTAAAGTACTGTGGCATCCTGGCTCATAGCAACCTCAAACTCTTTGGGCTCAAGAGATCCCTGCCTCAGCCTCCCAAGTAGCTGGGACAACAGGGGCCACCACCATGCCTGGCTAGTTTTTCTATTTTTAGTAGAGATGAGGTCTGGCTTTTGCTCAGGCTGGTCTCAAACTCATGAGCTCAAGCGATCCACCTGCTTCAGCCTCGCAGAATGCTGGGATTACAGGTATGAGCCGCCTTGCCCGGCCTGTGAAAATAGTTTTGACCTTGTAAACCCTCTGGAAGAGTCTTGGGGACCACTAGGCATTCTCAGACCATACTCTGACAAGCCTCACCTTCCACGAGCCTGCCTTTATTCACAAGCAAACAAATGTGTGTACACACACACAAGCACACACAAAGCTTCTATCATTTTATTTTTAAAAAGGGCATTTGAGGTGGCGCCTGTGGCTCAGTGGGTAGGGCACCGGCCCCACATACCGAGGGTAGGGGGTTCAAACCCGGCCCCGGCCAAACTACAACAAAAAAATAGCCGGGCGTTGTGGCGGGCGCCTGTAGTCCCAGCTACTTGGGAGGCTAAGCCCCGGAGTTGGAGGTTGCTGTGAGCTGTGTCACGCCACGACACTCTACCAAGGGTGATAAAGTGAGACTCTGTCTCAAAAACAAAATAAAAAGGGCATTTGAATTTCAAAAAGAGGAAGGATGTCATCTTGGAAGAAAGGATAGTCCATTAAACTGGGGGCATTTAGTTTTATGAACAACTCACTACATTGTCCTTATTTTCTGGTTTTGCCAAGGCCAGGGGCAGATGTTGGCAGGAAAGATGGGGTTTGGAACCCGCCTCCAGTCTGACACACCCCTTCTTGTGCAGATGAGAGGAATTATGCCCCAAGGGGCTGAGCACTAGTAGGGAGCACAGCTGGAAAATGACCCGACTGAGCTGAACCCTGAGTTTGCTGTGGACGGAGCGCCAGCCATCAGCAGGGCTTTGGCTGAACTTTGATGTCACATTCAGCCCTCTGAGGGGAGCTGGAGCAGCACGGCCCCTTGGAAGCCCCCAGTGAGGTCTGCATGGAAGTGGGTCCAGTCTGAAGGGATTGGAGACCTCAGTCTTCTAATGAGGATCCTGGAGAATGGGATTTATTCATTTCAGTAACTAACTGGCCCCTTCCCACGCCCTTTCCCCACCCGACCGAGGTTCCATTGCCTGTGGTCATTTGGTAGGAGCCACACGTGGACAAATGCGGACTCATGTGCACATGACACACAGCTGCCACACACCCACAGCTCCCACCCCTTGTCACTGTACTGATGTTCTGTCCTCCCCTGCCACCACCCCAGGGACACACATGAAGACCAGGGCCTGAGAGCCAGAGCCACCAGCCCAGGCAAGTCCCTTCCCATCGCTGGGCCTCCATCTCCTAGCCACAATCCCATGAGAACTGGAAAGGGTGCTCTGCGTTTAAAGCCCTGGCCGGTCCCCATAGCCCATGGGTCTACATGAAGGGAGAACATTCTGAAAGCCACCCCAGCAGCCCAGACAGGGTGGGCAGAGAGTGAGCTGGGAGCCAGGAGGTGAGAGGGTGTCAGGGCACGGCCCTGGGATTGGATGTGGGCCTGAGAGGCGGGGCAGGAGAGAATAGCACAACTCGGGGGTGGGGGGGTTACGAGTGGGGAGTTAAGGGCTCACGCATGGTCAGAGTTGCCCTAGAAAATGCCTGTGGTGACCCACAGAGTGGTCCAGGATCACTCCACAGGCACACTCCTCTCCCTCAGCAAGGCCAAGCCAGCAGGCATGGAGACAGATCACTATTGATTCTGGAAGGAGTTGGCTTCTGCCAGAGGCTGGATGGTGAATTGCGTGTCCACTTGACCAAGCCGTGGGGTACCTAGACATCTGACCAAACCTGTGTTTCTGGATGAGGCTGACGTGTGGAGGGTAGACTGAGTCAAGCAGATCCCTCTCCCCATCCAACCCACTGAAGACACAGACAGAACAAAAATGCTAAGAAGAGGGAACGTCTCCCCCTGAATGCCTTGAGCTGGAACATGGGTCTTCTCTGGACTTCAGACTCGGACTGAAATGTCAGTTCTCCTTGGGTCTTGACCTTGTGGCTTTCAGACTGGAGCGCACACCACCACCACTGCTCTCCTGGTTCTCAGGCCTTCTGACTAGCTCTGGAGCCACAGCCATGGGTCTCCAATGCCAACCATGGATCTAGGACTTTCTAGGCTCCATAATTGCAGGAGGCAATTCCCTATTATAAATCTGTACATAAATCCCATGGTTCTGTTTCTGGGGAGAACCCAGACTAACACAGAGGCCATGTGACACTGCACACACCAACTGCTCTCAGGCAGACACCATTCTCCCGGCAAGGTGGCCCTGAGATTCTTCTCTGCCCTTAAACTCCTTCTGCGTCACACACCTGCCCCCGCCCATTCCATTGAAAGCGTTACCTCTCTCCTCCTCTCTCTGTCCCTCTCTGCCCATCATCCTCTGGGTCAGCGGGCCTCTGGAAAGCAGACATTGAGGAGGAGCAAGGAGTACAAACAGTGTCTGGGGCTAATTCCTGTGAGGGGTTCAGAGGGAGGATGCAGAATGGGAGGGGGCCTCAGACCACAATGCTCACAGAGTCTTACCAAGCCCAAAGAGAGCTCCAAAATGGAGACTGCCCATGAAAGGGACCCCATGTTGGCAAAAATGCCAATTCCAATCCCTAGCTACCCACACTGCTTGCCATCACCGGCTAGGAGCTTCCTGAGAAGGGAAGACCAGAGCCTGAGAGCCAGAGCCACCACCCCAAGCCTCAGCTTGGAAGTCTGGGAGAAACACACTAGAAAATGGGTCTATCATTTCCCTGGTGGCAGCGTCTGTCCCAAGGGCTCCAAAGACAGTGAGTGAGCTCTGGGACCTGGGAGATGAATCCATGAGCCAGACCAGTCATGGAGCCTGGACTACCTTACAATGCTACAAAGGACAAAGGACCCGCCCGTGTGCTTCAGCTCCTGCTCAGATGTTCATTGGCAGTGTGATTGGCACTTTATTTTATTATTTTTTTTTTTTTTGAGACAGAGCCTCAAGCTGTCACCCTGGATAGAGTGCCGTGGCATCACAGCTCACAGCAACCTCCAATTCCCGGGCTTAAGCGAGTCTCCTGCCTCCGCCTCCCAAGAAGCTGGGACTACAGGCGCCCGCCACGACGCCCAGACATTTTTTGGTTGCAGACATCATTGTTGTTTGGCGGCCCGGGCTGGATCCGAACCCGCCAGCTCAGGTGTATATGGCTGGCGCCTTAGCCCGTTGAGCCTCAGGCGCCGAGCCGTGATTGGCACTTTCATGAGGCTGAGGCATTAACTTAACTCAAAAGCATGATGGACTTTGAAAGTTTGTGACCAGTATGAAGAAAAACACACATACATGTCCCTAAAATTACCTCCAGGGTGACCTTCTGGAACACCTCTCCTTGCTCAGATAGAACTGAGTCAACATCCCAGGCTCGCTGATCCCCTCTGTTTTAACAGCTAAATCCGAGTCACAACTCCAGAACCACCCTTCCCGGGATCCCTCTCCCTCTTCCAGACGCTAGGAGGAGGACGTGGCGCCTTCTTGGGAATCTCCCTGCTGTCTTTCAGGAGGTGCTTCTCATGTCACTAAGTAGGTAAGAAAGAGGCTGATGTCCCAGCCACATGTACTCACTGGTTATTTAGAAGCAACAGATGTTAAGTCATACCCAAAGAATTGAAACTAATAATTAGAAACAAAAATAAATAAATAAATAAAAGAATTCCATGCCAAGGAAAGGATTGCCCTTAATTTTATATAATATAGATAAATCCAGATTGTCGTCAGGCAGTTTCCCCGGGAGCATTTTCCTTCTCCTTCTCACAGGGAAGGAGGGGGCACAGGAAAGTTTCCCTGTCTCTCAGACAGCACCTGGGGAGAGGGGAGCTGGGTGATTTGGGTACCAAGAATGAAGAAGACCCCATAGTCCCAGGGAGTTCTTGCTGAGGAATCCCAGCCCACTTCAAAGGGACAAATACAATCTGGAACAGGACAAATATTCTCTCCCCAGGACTTCTTGGGTGAATAAAATCACCAATTTAAAAGGGGTAAAAAAAAGACATCAGACCAAGTAGCCAGAAACGAGGTGTAGAATGATGACAAGACAGGTAACAAAGTGGACTCTGGAATGTTAGAGCTTAAATATCACAACTCTGCTTCCTAAGCGGCCTTGGTCAAGTTACTTGGAGTCCACTCTGCCTCAGCTTCCTCATCTGTAAAACAGAGATGATAATAATTATAACTGCTTCATCAGGATTCAGAAGGATTCGATGGATTACTATACACAAATCCCCAGGACAGGGTCTTCCAAACCCATATTCCAATACTGAACACATGCTCAATGTGGCATTCCGAGGTGGTGGCCACGAGCTTCAGAATCCAGTAGGAGGCTCTGCAATCCCAGCTCAGTTATCTTGTTTGGGGACATCATTCATCCCCTCTGAGCCTATTTCCTCATTTGAGAACAAAAATGTGTGCTTTGTAGCATTATCAAAGGAAAAATAGAGGTATGAAAAGGATCATTCCTGAGCCTATAAATGGCATCACTGAGGGTTGTGCAATGCACAATCTGAGCAACCCACCATGTGAAGCAGCCCTGATAATGGACTTAAAACAGCATGTTGGACATACCCCCATGCCTCCCTTATTAAAGGCTTGCATAGCAAACCACTGACTATAATGCTAAGTCTTTCCTACAAACCTTCCTCCATACTGAGTACAGTGGATGTAGGAGCGGAGGATGATCTGTGTTGTCCCCAATCCACAAGTGTTCCTACCCTCAAGGAACAAAAGTTTCAGGCAGAAAATAGCTTAAGCCCTACTACATACAAAGCAGGACCAAACTCCATGGGGGTAGGCTCCAAAGAGCAAAACAATATCACAGCAGGATGAGAAGGACAAAGTTCGTGACCAGCAGGGGTGTCTTCTCCAAAGGAGGGTCGCTGGGACCACTTTGACTTATATGGACAAATGATAGAGGACACAAGTGGCCACGTCTTCAAAGGTGAGGAGGGGCATGCTTCAGAAAATATGGTGCTCACCCACCCCAAAGTGGGGATAACGGTGACTGCTGGGAGAGCCTGTGGGGACTGGCCCCTCATCCCCTCTTCTGTACCACTTGGTGAACCCACTTCAAATAGGGCAACTCAGACAGAATCCTGAGTGACACCATTTTTCTATTGCCCTTCATTACAGCCACTTAGATCTTTTATTTTATTACAAACATTCTTTAGCCCAGACACGGGCTGATCTCCTAATTGGAGCCACTGCCTCCACCCCCACCCAGATCAAAGCTGCCCTGTTTGTTTGTGGAGGATGGAGGATGAACCGTCCTGCAGGCCTTTGAACATGAAGGCCCCTTTGTCTTCCAGCTGAAGTCATCCCTGGCACCAGGCAGGGAGGAGGCTTCCAGGGGGAGAGAGAGGGGCAGGAATTCTGCAGCCTGGTCAAAGTCTTGGACCAGAGCATGAGTGGGGGACAGCTTTCGAAGCAAGGCCCCAAACTTCCCTGCCTGCCTCTGAGGAGGGTATCCAATGGTGCTGGCCCAGGCTATGTTTTATTTGACCCCTATGAGGATTTTTAATTTAAATATTTCTCAAAGAAATAGTATAATTCCTCTCTAATTTCTCTTTATAATCAGAATATCTGGCAATAAATACGGGACTGAGAGAATGAGCTAATCAGTTTGCTGACTAGTCCATGGGGTTATTTGAGTTTTCAATGCTACTCAGACTTAAAAAAAAAAAAAAACTGTTGCTGCAAATTACTCTTTCTCTTGAAGTTCCTGCTTTTACATCCCTGAGGTCACTAGAATCTCACACTTGCCCTGGAGATGGTTGGGCATGGGGGAGAAAATGACTGTCCCCATTATACAGATGGGAAAATTGAAGTCCTCTGGCATTCAAATAGTTGCCCGAAGGACACACAGAGGTTAATGATAGACTCAAGAAGGAAGAAGCAAAAGGCAAAAGGAATTAACAGGTACTTTTTCCTCTCTTATTTTGATATTATGGTCAATACAGCTATGTGAAAAAGAAAAGCACCCCAAAACTGCCTTCCCATGACCTGGACATACTTGACGTTAACACTAGGGGTCCACTGTGTGGGGAGAGCTGAGTAGGCATAATACATGCTACACAACAATCCCATGTAGCAGTTTATGTTTTCTAGATTTTACAATGGAGAAAACTAAGACTTAGGAGGGCCAAGGACTTGCCCAAGGTTACACAGTGGGGCCAAGGTTGACACTCAGGTCTAGATGGTTCAAAACACCAGGGAAGTAGTTCCATTCTGGGTCCCTGACGAGCTGCATGATCTCAGAAAAATCACTTCTCAGAGCCTCAGGTTGTCCTATATGATGTAAACTACCCACTCAGAGAAGACAACTTCCACTCTGGGCTCCACCTCCCCCACCCCCTGCCCCCAACACCAGCCTTATTCATCATTCCCTACATCACCCTCCCTTGAGACAGCCAACTGGACTGGTGGTAGGCACCATACCCATGCTGGATCAATCCTTGGGAGTTGGGATTGGGGTCCAGTCACATATAGCTGTGCTGGGGTGACACAAACTAGACTACAGGCAAGTGGGATGATGAAATGTCTGAAAGGACAGAAGGATGAAGCTGATGTATAGAAAGAAACAGCGACTCTGAGGCCAGATGGTCCCAACTCTCTATGTCCAGACCCGCCTCAGATTCAGTTTCATATCTAGCCCCTGCCCTTCGACAACACCCTGTGCCTTATGAAGCACCATTTTCTCTGTAATGAGAAAGACTATCTGTTCTTTATCTGTTATTACAGCTGTATAATCCCCCATATAAATAGAATAAAACAAATTTGTGTTCAAATACGCCTTTTCCCTGTGCTTTTAGACAAGTTATCTAACTTCAGTCTCTCCTATTTATAAACAGGAGATGCGACACTGAGTATATACTCAGTGCTATGTCAGGATGCAACACTGAGTATGTGCTCCACACTTCCTAGCCAATTCATACCTTCAGCTACTGTGAAGATAGCGATGCTTACAACTAAAGTCATATATAGGCTCAGCGCCTATAGCTCAGCAGCTAGGGCGCCTGTAGATCAGCAACTAGAGCGCCAGCCACATACACCAGAGCTGGCAGATTCAAACCCAGCCCGGGCCTGCCAAACAACAATGACAACTACAACAACAACAACAATAGCCAGGCGTTGTGGCGGGTGCCTATAGTCCCAGCTACTTGGGAGACTGTGGTAAGAGAATTGCTTAAGCCCAAGAGTTAGAGGTTGCTGTGAGCTGTGATGCCCTGGCACTCTATCAAGGGTGACATAGTAAGACTCTGTCTCAAAATAAAATAAAATAAAGTCATATATAGCAGGTATTAATTTTTCTCCCTGATCTTAGGCACGGGTTTTTTTTTTTTAAGTCTTTGTTGTATTTTCCTAAATCAAATTAAGGTTGGAGAGTGATGTCACCAAGAAGGCAAAATAGGAGTTTCAACCTTCATTCCCTTATAGAAACATGAATTTGAACAAGTATCCATAGACAAAAATCCCTTCACAAGAGCAAGGAAACACAGGTAAACTCTTACGCCACCTGGGTGGAGCACAGAAATATGAAAAAAACACGTTGAGGAGGTTACAAAGAATAGCTGCACACCCCACCAAGCCCAGATGGCACTGCACAGACCTGACTTTATGACAAACCCCAACACCAGACCCATCCAATTTTAGCCACACCACCAGGCCATCCCCTGTAATCCCAGTGCACCCCCACAGGCCCCAGGCACACCCCAGCACCAGGTTCCAGGGTCACTCCAAAGACCCAGGCACCAGGCCTGTCTCTGCAGACAGTCTCTAGATTTGCCATAAGCAGGCCTGTCCCATGAACACAGACTCCAACACAGCCACTGTGGCTTCAGGCTCCAGTCGTGTCTCAGCACCAAGTTGGCCCCACTGACCCAGATACCAGGTCAGCCCTTAGGGACCCAAGCTTCAGGACTGACCCTATGGACCTAGGACCCTTATAGACTCAGGCTGCAGGCTCCACTCCATGAATCCAAGTGCTAGGGTCCATGCAGTGAACCCTAATGCCGTGACCCTGAAGACTCAGGACCAGGCCCATACCAGCACCCAGATGACCCCAGTAGACTATGGCTCAAGGCCCACCCTAAGGACTCAGGTGCTAGACCCACCTGTTTATTGACCGAGGGACTAAGCCACACTGCCTGAAGATGCCAGCAGCAAGCCTTTCCAAGGATACCACTAGACAGCTTGCCCAAAGGTCTGGATGGCTGATTGGTGAAAGGTCTTTTCCGCCAAAGCCAGCTTGTGAACATTATAAGAAGTGCCTAGTTCTTCAAGTGTGCAATTAGTCCGATGCTACAAGTAATCAGGGAAATATGATACCACAAAAGAACACAATAAAGTGCCAGTAACCAATCCTAAAGAAATAGATATCTATAAACTATCTGACAAAGAATTCCAAATAATTATCTTAAGAAGCTCAGTGAGTTACAATAGAACACAGGCAAGAAAATGATATAAGAAAATATCACAGGGCCAGGTGTGGTGGCTCACACCTGTAATCCTAATACTCTGAGAGGCCTAGGAAGATGGGTGCTTGAGCTCAGGAGTTCAAGGTCAGCCTGAGCAAGAGTGAGACCCCCATCTCTACTAAAAATAGAAAAGACAAAACAAAACAAAATATAGCCAGACATCGTGGCAGGATTCTGTCATCCCAGGTACTTGGGAGGCTGAGGCAAGAGGGGGTCACTTGAGCCCAGGAGACTGAGGTTGCTGTGAGTTGTGATGATGCCATGATACTCTACGTAGGGCAACAGAGTGAGACTCTGTCTCAAAAAGAAAGAAAGAGAAAGAGAGAGATAGGAGGAGAGAAGAGGAGAGGAGAGAAGAGAAAGGGCCAGGCACAGTGGCTCATGCCTATAATCCTAGCATTCTAGGGAGCCAAAGCAGAGGGATTGCTTGACCTCATAAGTTTAAGACCAGCCTGAGTAAGAGTGAAACCTTGTCACTACGCAAATAGAAAAATTAGCTGGGCATTGTGTGGGTGCCTATAGTCCCAGCTACTGGGGAGGCTGAAGCAAGAGGATCACTTGAACCCAGAAGTTTGAGGTTAGTATGAGCTAGGCTGACAGCATAGCACTCTGTATCAAAAAAAAAAAAAAAAAAAAGAAAGAAAGAAAAAAGAAAATACATGAACAAAATTAGAACTGCAATAAAGAGATATAAACTGTAACAGAGAGCTAAACAAAACTTCTGGAATGGAAAAACACATGACTGAATGGAAAAATTCCATAGAGGGCTTAAATAGCAGACTTAATCAAGCAGAAGATAAAAAATTGGCAAGCTCAAAGACAGGTCACTAGAAATTAACCAGTCACAGGAACAGAAAGAAAAGAGAATTTTAAAAAGTGAAGAAAGTATACAAGACTTATGAGACACCATCTAGCAAATTCATATACATATCATGGGATCCTATAGAAAAATCAGAAAAGAAGAAAGAAAAAAAAGAAAATGTCCCTCTAAAGAAGGAAATGAAACCCAGATCAAGAAACAAACCTCCAGTAGATTAAATGTAAAGATACCCAATAAAAAACATTAAAATCTGAAAAGTCAAAAACAAAAATTTTGAAAGCATCAAGAAAAAAGTGACTCATCACATACAAGGGAACTTTAAAAAAACTATTAACAGATTTCTTAGAAGAAACCTTGCAGGCCAGAAAAGAGTGGGATGAAAGGAAAAAAAAAAAACAAATGTCAGCCAAAATTACTATGCCCAGCAAATTTGTCCTCCGGAAATGAGAGAAAAAGATTCCTAGACAAAAGCTATGGGAATTCATGACCAGTAGACCTGCCTTCAAGTTAAAATTAAAGGATATTAACTAACAACATGAACATATATAAAAGTATAAAACTCACTGTGAATGTAAGGATGCAGTCAAATTCAAATGTCATAATACTATAATGGTAATCTATGAAGTCTAATATTGTAATAGTAACTCCATGAACTTAAAAGACAAATATTAAATATAACTGCAGATACAATAATTTGTCAATGCAGACACAATATATAAAATTTATAAACTGTGTATCACCAACATAAAATTTAGAGGGAAAAGAAGTTAAAGTAGAGTTTTTTAATGTGGATGAAATTAAATGTATTGGCTTAAACTATGAAATTATGACTATAAGATGTTTTGTGTTAACCTCATGATAACCACAAAGAAAAACTTGCAGTAAGTACACAAAAGAGAAAGGAAAAAGAACTCAAAGTGCTTAAAAGGTACCACTACTAAAAAAGTCCTCAAATCACAGATGAAGACAGCAAGAGAAGAAGAAAAGAAAAGAAGAACTACAGAACAGTCAGAAAACAATCAATAAATGCCAATAGTAAGCCTTTACTGATCAATAATTACTTTAAATGGATTAAATTCTCCTATCAAAAGACATGAGTGGCTGAATGGGTTTAAAAAATAGGATCTTACTATGTACTATATACTGCCTATAAGAGACTCGGTTTAGTTTTAAGAACACACATAGGCTGAAAGTGAAGGGATTAAAAAAGATATTCCACACTAATGGTAACCAAAAGAGAGAAAGAATGACTATACTTATATTAGACATCAGTTAAAAAATTGCCATGAGACAAATGAAGTCATTATATAATGATAAAGGGGGAGCTCCATTTGTGCAATCAGTTAGCTCATGGTGCTTATATAATGATAAAGGGATTAATACATCAAAAAAATAACAATTATAAACATATGGGCACTCAACATTGGAGCATCTAAATATACAAAACAAATATGAACAGAACTGAAGGGAGAAATAGACAGCAATATAATAATGGTAAAGTCTTAAATACTCACTTCCACCAACAAATAGATTATCCAGACAGAAAATCAATAAAGATATCACAGGCTTGAACAACACTAGACCAAATGGACCTAACAGATGTATACAGAATATCGCAGCCAACAGTCACAGAATACACATTCTTTTCAAGTACACACAGAACATTCACCAGGATAGATCATATGTTAGGCTACAAATAAGTCTTCACAAATTTAAGAAAATAAAAATCATGTCAAATATCTTTTCCAATCATAATACTATGAAACTAGGAATCAATAACAGAAGAAAAATTTAAAAATTTGGAAATATGTGGAAATGAAACAACACTTTTGAACAACAAATGGGTCAAAAGAATCAAAATGAAAATCAAAAAACAGCTTGAGACAAATGAAAATGGAAATACTACATACCAAAACTTATGAAAAGGAGCAAAATCAGTTCTAAGAAAGATGTTTATAACAATAAATGTCAATATCAAGAAAAAAAAAGATCCCAAACCATCTAACTTTATACCTCAGGGAACTATAAAAAGAAGAATAAACTAGCCCAAAGTTAGCAAAAAGGAAATACTAAAAATCAGAACAGAAATGAATGAAATAGGTTAGATAAATAATAGAAAAAATCAAGAAACCAAGAATTTGTTTTTTGAAAAAATAAACAAAATCGAACCACAAATGGGTTGTTCAATAAATAATAAACCTTTAACTAGACTAATAAAAAAGAGGGAAAGGCTAAAAAATAAATATAAATGAAAAAGAAACCTTATGACTAATATCACAGAAATACGAGCAAATGTAAAGAACATTAAGTACGCACAGAACATTCACCAGGATAGATCATACATTTGGATACAAACAAGTCTTCACAAATTTAAGGATATCAAAGCCATGTCAGACATCTTTTCCATCCATGATACTATGGTATTATACTATAACCATTATATACCAACAAATCAAATAACCTAGGAAAAATGGATATGTTCCTGGAAATATGCATACAATTACCAAAACTGAATCATGACAAAATAGAAAATCTGAACTGATCAATCATGAGTAATAATATTGAATCAGTAATCAAAAACTCCCAACAGAGAAAAACCTAGGACCTGATGGCTTCACTGGTGAATCATAGCAAACATCTGAAAAAAAATTAATGCAAATTATTTCCAAACTTTCCAAAAAATTGAAGAGAATACCTCCAAACTTATCTTACAAGGTCAGTATCCTGCTGATTATCCCAGACAAGGATACTACAAGAAAAGAAAATTACGGGTGAATATTGATGCAAAACTCCTCAACAAAATACTAGCAAACAGAATTCAAGAGCACATTAAAGGAAGTATGTTCCATTATCAAGCATTTATCCCTGGGATGCAAGGATGATTCAACATACACAAACCAATAAATTTGATACACCACATTAACAAAATGAAGGACCAAAATCATATTGTCATCCCAATAGATGGGAGAAAAAGCAATTGAAAAACTTCAGCATCCTTTCATGATTAAAAACACCCCACAAATTAAGTAAAGAAGGACGGTATCATAATATAATAAGCGCCAAACATGACAAGTCCAAAACTAGCATCATATTAAATGGTGAAAAGCCAAAACTTTTCCTCTAAGGTCAGAAATAAGACAAAGATGCCCACTATTACCACTTCTATTCAAAACAATACTGAGAGTCCCAACCAGAACAATTATGCAAGAAAAAAAAAAAGCCATTCAAATCAGAAAGGAGGAAGTAAAATAGCTCTGTTTATAGATGACATGATCTTACATATAGAAAACTCCACAAAAAAATTGTTAGAACTAATGCAAAAAACTTAATAAAACTTAATAAAGTTGGATTGCAGGATTCAAAATCAACATATAAAGTCCAGTGACATTTCTCTACTTGATAAGAAACCATCTGAAAAAGAAATTAAGAAAAATTCCTATTTATAACAGCATTAAAAAAATTCAGGAATGAATTTAACCAAGGAAGTGAAAGATCTGTATACTAGAAACTATAAAACATTGATGAAAGAAATTGAAGAAGGCACAAATAAAAGGAAAGATATACCATGTTGTTGGATTAAAAGAATTAGTGTTAAAATATTCATACTGCCTGTCTGAGTTTGGTGAGTGAGTGTGTGTGTGTATTGCTATGACAGAATACTAGACACTGGGTAATTTATAAAGAAAAGACATTTATTTAACACAGCTCTGGAATCTCAGGAGTCCAAGATTGAAGGGCTGGCATTTGGTGAAGGCCTTCTTGCAATATAATCTTTGGCAGCAAAGAGTATGAGGTCCAGCTTGAAGTTTGAAGCCCTTTAATAATTGAAATTAATCCATTCATGAGGATTAAAAAGAATACCTGAGAATCCTCAATGCAGAGAACACTGCTGCATTGAGGATTAAGTTTCCAATACATGCTTTTAAGGCAGTGGTTTTCAACCTTCCTAATGCTCAGCCCTTTAATACAGTTCCTATGGGTCGCAACCCACTGGAAGCAGTGGGTTGAGAACCACTGTTTGAAGGGGACACACTTGAATTGTAGCACTACCCAAACTGAACTACAGATTCAATGCCTACCAAAATAACAATAGCGTGTGTCACAGAAGTAGAAAAAGACAATCCTTAAATTTATATGGAACTATAAAAGACCCTGAATAGTCAAAGCAATCTTGAACAAAAAGAACAACACAGGAGGCATCATATTACCTGATTTTAAAATATACTATAAAGCTAATGTAATCAAACAGCATGGTACTGGCATAAAAAACAGACATGAAGACCAATGGAACAGAATAGAAAGTCTTAAAATAAGTGCACACATTTACAGTCAATTGATCTTTGACTACGGTGATAAGAACAATGGAAGGACAGCATTTTCAATAAATGATTTTGGGAAACTGCATATCCACATGCAGAAGAATGAAGTTGGAACTTTATCTCATCCCATATACACAAATCAACTCAAAATGGATTAAAGACTCAAATGTAAGACCTGAAACTATAAAACCACTAGAAGGAAACATAGGGGGTTGGGTGTGGTAGCTCATGCCTACTATCCTAGCACCACGAGAGGCCAAGATGGGAGAATCACTTGAGCTCAGGAGTTTGAAACCAGCCTGAGCACAAGTGAGACTCTGTCTCTACAAAAAAAAAAAAAAAATAGAGAAAATTAGCTAGGTGTGGTGGCAGGCGCCATAGTCCCAACTACTCGCAAGGCTAAGGCAGGAGGATCTCGTGAGCCCAGGAGTTGAAGTTACAGTGAGCTATGAGGATGCCACTGCACTGTAGCCCAGGTGGCAGAGTGAGACTCTGCCTAAGAAAGAGAGACAGACACTAGGAAAGCAAGCAGGCAAGCGCAGGCGAAAAGCTATATGACATTGGCTTGGTCTGGCCAGTGATTTTTCAGATTTCACCCCAAAAGCTCAGGCAACAAAAAACAAACATACAAAAATGAAATTGCATCAAACTAAAAAGGTTTTGAGTAGCAAAGGAAACATTCAACAGAGTGAAGAGAAAACCCATGAAATGGGAGAAAATACTTAAAAACAGTACATCTGATAATGGGTGAATATCCAGAATACATAAGGAACCCAAACTACTTAATAACAGTGAAAAAATAATGATTTTAAAATGAACAAAGGTCCTAAATAGATATTTTTCAAAAGAAGACAGACAAATGGTCAACAGGTTTATGAAAAAATGTTCAACATCAGTAATCAGGGAAATGCAAATCAAAACCATAATGAAGGCCAGGGCCATGGCTCACACCTGTATTTGTAGCACTCTGAGAAACTGAGGTAGGTGGATTGCTTGAGCTCAGGAGTTCAAGACCAGCCTGAGCAAGAGTGAGACCCTGCCTCCATTAAAAATAGAAAAACTAGCTGGGTGTTTTGGCCCATACACTTAGTCCCAGCTATTTGGGAGGCTGAGGCAAGAGAACTGCTCAAGCCCAAAGAGTTTGAGGTTGCTGTGAGCTATGATACCACAATACTCTACCCAAGGTGACAAAGTGAGACTGTCTCAAAAATAAATAAATAAATAAATAAATAAAACTAACAGTAATATAACTCCTCTCACCTGTTAGAATGACCAGAATAAAAAAAAAAAAAAAGGTAGGTGTTGAGGCTAGGTGCAGTGGCTCATGCCTATAATCCTAGCACTGTGGGAGGCCAAGGCAGGTAGATCGCTTGAGCTCAGGAGTTTGAGACCAGTCTGAGCAGGAAGGAGATCCTGTCTGTCTCTAATAAAAATGGAAAAAAAACTAGCCAGGTATTGTGGCAAGAGCCTGTAGTCTCCATGACTTGGGAGGCTGAGGCAAGAGGATCACTTGAGCCCAAGAGTTTGAGGTTGCTGTGAACTATGACGCCATGGCACTTGATCCAGGGCAATAGAGTGAGATTCTGTCTCAAAAAGAAAAACAAAACACCATGTACTGTAAATACTGACAGTCCCCAGGTTAGAGGGGACCTGACTTACAGAGTTCTGTACTTAGAACGGGTTCCCAGGACTCCCCATAAGAATAACTTCGACTTTCTTGCACACATACACACAGACCCACATGGTGTGAGCAGTACCCTGGCACAGACTAGTGCATAGTGTCTTTGTACATATGGTTATTTACACACAGCACCACTTTCATCTCAATTTTTTGGTGTGATTTTGTGCATCTGTGTTTACCCTATGACCACAGTCTCCAAAGCAAATATCTACCGCAGCCCAGGTGAGCCTGCAGCACAGACAAAGGTGATGACAAAGCAAACAAAATTGGAAATAATTAAGCGTCCAGAGAAACACCAGACGCCATCATTCACCGGGAAAGCCTCAGAGGCCAGTTGCTTGACTATCAGAACAATTAAAAAGTGAGAGTAACGGAGCATGGGAAGGGCAGTGTTCCAATGAAAGCATCAGTTATTCCTAAGTGGTGCAGTGGGCTAATTATTGAAACAGAAAGGTTATTATTGATTTGGTGAGAAGATCAAAATAAGTGTAACAGTCCTATTAGTTTAGTGCTGATATGACATTAGGTGGGTGTTGACCTTTAATATTCTTTTCTGAAATTTCTCTTATCTCCCATCTAAACTTCTTCCATGAGTTGTCTTTATGTTGTTTGAATTAAAAGAAAGAACACAATAGTTTCTGGAACTGATTGTAGTTCAGGGCTATTGTTATTATCACAGCATTTCATGTTATTACCACTTATGAGAGATTATAATATTGTTATTGTTATCATTATTATTATTACTGTATTTGCCCTGTTCATGGGGGCTCTGAGTTACATACAAATCCAATCTAAAGCCATTCTCAGGATCCTGTGTATATCAACCTGGGGACCACCTGTGTATACAATTTTAATTTGTCAATTACAACTCCATAAAGCTGGGAAAATATTTTTAAATATATAAATAATTAAATATAAAACCTGATTAACTGTGACTTCAAGCACCCTGCCAGCAGCCTGACTGGAGGTTTGTTCCTGGTCACTGTTAATGGGTCTCCACTCCTCACAGAACCAGACAACCCCACAAGGTCCCTTGGAGGCTACAGCTGTGATACCTCTGGCCACATCTGTGAACCATTCCAGATTCCAGCCACTCTGGGTGTAGCCACTTCCTTCAGAGGGACTACCACACCCTCCTTCCCAGCTACTGTCCTATTACTTCAGTGAGCACAGAAATCACACACCCTTTTCCACTCTCAGGGACTTTAATCTTCCTGTTCCTAAATCAACCTCCCCCACTCAGAGTTACTCTCCTCTCTCCCCTCCTCTCTGGAACAATCGAATACAGTGATCCTCAAAACGTGGTCCTAGGCTATGTGCCCATAGCTCAGTGGTTAGGGCGTTGGCCACATACACCGGGGCTGGGGGGTTCAAACTTGGCCAGGTCTTGCTAAACAACAATGACAACTATAACAAAAAAATAGCCAGGCATTGTAGCGGGCGCCTACAGTCCCAGCTACTGGGAGGCTGAGGCAAGAGAATCACTTAAGCTCAAGAGTTTGAGGTTGCTGTGAGCTGTGATGCCATGGTACTCTACTGAGGGTGACATAGTGAGACTCTGTCTCAAAAAATAAAATAAAATAAAATAAAACCCTTCCAAATGTTTCTGGTGCTTGCTCAAGTTGGAGAATCACTAATCCAGTATAATGCTCACAGTGAATTTATACTTTTCAAACCAGGAAGGGGGCTTGTCCTGAGACAACTTCAAATCTACTATATAGCATCTTCCTACCCAAAAAGCAAACAACAAACACCAGGGCCCTGGGCAAGGGAGGGACAAAGGACAGGGCCAGCATGTACAGCAGTATGGGTTGCACACTGCACAACTCTACAGGATGCCATCCACATAAACTATGGTGTGAATGGCATAGCATGATGGGCATCTGGGAACACCAGAGAAAAAAAGGCATAAGAATAGATCTTGTGGTCATTTGAATAAATGGATTCAGGGATTAGGTCCTGGGTAAGGGGCAACTGGGGAGATGAGAAGAAAAGTAGTGCAAAACCTGAACTCAACCCCAGGGGGCGCTGTATATGTGGATAACATGCATGACAGGTCAAACAAAGACTGCCTTGTTCAGGGGTCTGGAACTTAAGTGCCCACAGGAGCCAATCTCCCCCAAAGAGAGGTGGACACTGAAAACGTAGCCCTGTAAAGATGCAAGCACAACCCAGCTCCTGCCATTGTGGCCATGTGGGATACTGAGCTCAACCTTGTCGGATCTTCCTTTTTGAAAACAAAAGCAGAAATCCACACTTCTGCATGAAAATCTCCTGGCATCTTTAAATATTTTAAATAGACCCTGATTTTAAAAAAACGCTTTGTATTATATCCAGATTACATAAATTACTCTCAAACCCAATTAAAAACAAAATAAGCAAAGGAGTTGAATTCTTCAAAGAAGATATCCAGATGGCAAATAAGCACATGAAAAGTTGCCAACATCATTAATCACTAGGGGAATGCAAATTAAAACCACAGTAAGATAACACTATGCGCCTATTTGACCGGCTAAAATTGAAAAAAAACACACACAATACAAAGTGTTGGCGAATATGTGGAGCAACTAGAACTCTTTGACATTGCTGGTGGGAATAGGAATGGTACCACTTCGTTGGGAACCATGTGGCAGTTTCTTATAAAGTCAAACATACTCTTACCATGTGACTCCACAGGTCCACTCTTAGGCATTTACTCAAGAGAAATAAAATTTGTGTTCACACAGAAACCTGTATATGAATGTTTATAATGACTTTATGGATAATTGCCAAAAACTAGAAACGTTCCAAAGGTCCGCACCTGGGGAATGGGTAAGCAAATTACCATATCCATGATGGGATACTAACTGGTAATAAAAAGGAACAAACTACTTATACAGGCAGTAAAATTGCTGAATCTCAAATACATTCTGCTAAGTGAAAGAATCTGACTCAAAAGACCCCATAGTGAAGTATTCCATTTCTTTTCTTTATTTTAATTAATTAATTAATTAATTAATTAATTTACTTATTTATTTATTTATTTTGGAGACAGAATCTCACTCTATCACCCTGGGTAGAGTGACATGGCATCATAGCTCACAGCAACCTCAAACTCTTGGACTTGCGTGATCCTCTTGCCTCAGTCTCCCAAGCAGCTGGGACTACAGCTGTCCACCGTAATGCCAGGATAGTTTTTCTCTTGCCCCAGCTGGTCTCCAACTCCTGAGCTCAAGCAATCCACCTGCCTTGGCCTCCCAGAGTGCTAGGATTACAGGCGTGAGCCACAGCGTACCAGCCAGGATTCTGTTTCTAATGACATTCTGGAAAAGGCAAAACTATAGTAGCAGAAAACAGATCAGTGTTTTCCAGGGGGTGGGCATGAGGACAGGAACTCACTAAAGGGGAATATGGAAGGGGGCATTTGGGGAAGTGACAGAAATGGATCTGTATATTGATTTCGGTGGTGATCTATCAAAATTTAATAAACTATACTCTATAAAGGGTGAATTCTACAGTATTTAAATTATACAATAAAATTATGTCTTAATTTAAAAATTAAAAGTATAATAAAAATCATTCTGTGGGCCAAAAAAGCGCATGAAAAGTATACTCCAGCCTGCAGCCTGGCCTGCACTTGGCCTCAGAGAGGGTGAAGGGCCCCTGCTCCCAAGGAACAGAGCAGCAAAAAATAAGATTTTCTACTGTGTTCCTCAATGACAGCCCTTTTCTCTGTTTTCTATTGGGGATTACACATAAAACGTCTCTTGAAGCAAACAAAGATTTTCTTACCTAAAGTTTTCTGGAAAATAAAAATGCCCTGGGAACAAGGCAGACTTAAGCAGTATGAGTCCGCCTCTGCCTCTGCCTCTGCCTGCCACGGGACCTTGGAGGAGCCTTCCTGGGAGATCAGGTGAGAGCAGCCCCAGGCCTCTCAGAGGCCTTGACTTCTTGAGGGTGGGGTAAGAACCACTGATGTTTCCTCTGACCTTGCAGGCCTGGCATGGAGGTAAGAAACACCTGAAGAATGACCTCAAGATTGAGCTTCGTAGGGAAGCTGAGGGCTGCCCAGTCTGAGTGCAGAGCCTCTATAGAAAGAGCTAGAAAACCCCTCAGCAATGGTGCTTTTGCTCTGATAGGCCCCAAGCCTTCACATGCTTTGCGAACGCTGAGTTTGTAGCAGGGGAATGCCCAGTCCTCTTCTATCTGGGACCCCACAGACCTGGTGGCAGGTAAATGCCTGCATGGCAGAGGGCACCCAAGCTCCGACCCGAGGTGCCCAGTCAAGGTGAGAGACAGGACAGGGTTCTAGCCCAGGCCTGGAGGTTTCCTTTTAGATAAGAACAGAATATCCAAAGGAAAGAGATTCTGGCCACTTGGGCCTCAGTTTTCTCATCTGTAAAATGGGGATACATAGCATGACCATCACAGGACTTTCGTGAGGCTTAAGTGACAATAATGTACCAGGCACAGGATTGGGGCACAGAGATGATATCTTTGTTGAGACTCCCCTCCCACTCTTAAAAGCCATTAACCCAGGTTTCAAGTCATCCAGAGCACTGGAAAGCTGTGCTCCTTCTCTCCTTAGCCGACTGGCCACACCCAGACCTGGAAAAAAGGCCTGTGCCCCAGCCATTTCTTCCGAAAGGTCAACCACAAAGGATCAAGGTGAGAGTGGGAAGCAGGCTGGTCCTCCACTGGGAATGTGGGGACAAAGCAAGGAGGACAGAGAAAGAATGAGTGGACCCAGCAGTTGAAGGGAGAAGTCTAGAGGAGGTGACAGGTGGTTCTGGGAGCCTTACAGCCCTTGAACCAGGGACATGGGGACTCTAATGGCAGAGTGGAGAGGGCAGTGACTGGGCAGTCAGTGGTAAGGAGTACACACTAAACGATGCCCTTGCACACATAGCTCTGGGGCCCACACTGGCTCTCTGAGGACTGTACTTACCTCCATTTTCAGATGGAGAAGGTGAGACCCCACAGCTCACATGGAGCCCCCAATAGATGACCCACCCAGGTTTCCAGAGTTGCCTGGATTAAGGTCCCAGCACTGCCATTAAGGGAGCCTAAGAAAGTCCTTATCCTGTCTGGGCGTCAGTTTCCCACCTATTGATGACTAGAAGGCTTCCCAGGTCCTAGAGCCAAAACCACAGGGTGTCCCAACAACCCCCAGCCAGGCTTTGGCATGACCCCCAGGCCACCCCTGCCCTGAGCAAACAGTGACAAGGCCTCCTGCCCCCGGGAGGTACCACAGAAGGAGCGCCCAGTTTTCTGGAAGAGTGACCCTGTTCTTCTCACTCATCCTGTACGCAGCTGTCCCAGGCCACTTCCTCTTCCCTGCTTCTGCAGACAATGCCCGAGGCCAGGCTGGACCCCTGCCCCCTGCCCCCACGCAAACACACACGCACACACACTCCTCCCCTCAGCCCCCCACATCAGGTATCTGCTCCCCTTCTGGAACCTGTGACAGCCAGCGCAGTGTCAGGCGGTCCTCCAGCCCCAGAGGCCCAGGGCCCCCGACTGCCCTCTGGACCCCCCAGGGTCTGCCCAGGTTGCTTGGGAAACCACTTCAGGTCATTTGAGATGATGAGGAGTCTTGGCTCTGTTTGAGCTAAACAACATGAAGAAACAAACCCCTGTCTGTCAGAGCCCTGCCCGCAGAGTCCCCCACGGCCCAGGCGTCAGCTGGACACTTCTCAAGGGCTTTGCTCTTCTCTGTGCTTTTTATTCAGCTCCACAAATATTTATCAAGGAAGCCACTACTTGGCTCTGTCAGTGTCCAGAGAGGCTGGTGGGGGAAAGGTAGGCCATTCGGAAGAGAGAGGGAACCCCGAGAGGAACTGGACTTAAGTCCCCCCAAAGTGCAGGTCTGATACCCATGCTGTGAACAGCCATCCATGCAGCCGCTATGTCCTTTCATTTCCAAGTGAGTCCAACTATGGAAAGGAAAGACCCCAAATGCTATCAGTCTATTTTCCATGGGAGAAAGACGCTCTCACTGTCCTTTCCTGGGTTTTCCAATTTAGCACCATGAGTAATTATTACTTTTAAAATTGGAGAGCAAAGATGTATGGGCTTATATATTTTTAAATATGGAGATGATTTATTGGAGGTGGCTATAAAAATTACTCTGCTCATTGTGATAATTCAGAAAATAGCAAAAAAACGCTAAAGAAATTTCAGATTGGGAGGGGAAATCGTGTCCTTCTTTGTCTGATCTGCCACAATATGAGGCTGAAAGAAACTCTGGGATCCAGTGTGGCTGGGGCTTGGCTGCGAACTTCCTCTCAGAGTGGAGGCTCTGGTTCCCCCTACAGGCTCAGGCCTGGGCCAGAAGTTTCCCTAAGGCTGTGCTCCCCGAAATCAGTCTCCAGGGGAAACTAGGAGCACCCATCGTGATAGATTAGCAAATGCTGGTTCCACACTTCTTCTCCGTGTGCAGAAAGGCAGACATTCCCAGACATTAACTGTCACGGAACAGTCAAATCCCCCCAAATTTGGCTCGTCGATATGATATTGCCAATTTGTGTGTTTTTAAAATGCGTGTTTTAGGGCCAGCCACTCTGGGAGGCTGAGGTGGGAGGATTGCTTGAGTTCAGGAATTCAAGACCAGCCTGAGCAAGAGCAAGAACCTATTTCTACTAAAAACAGAAAAGCTAGGCAGGCGTTGTGGTAGCAGGTGCCTGCTACTCGGGAGGCTGAGGCAGGAGAATCACAACAGCCCAAGAATTTGAGGTTGCAGTAATCTATGACGATGCCACTGAACTCCAGCCTGGGTGACAGAGTGAGATCCTGTCTCTGTAAAAAAAAAATAGTGTGTTTTAGGTCAAGTGAGGACATTTAAAAGAAAATCAGCAACATTTCCTTATCACTAGGGTTTTATAAAAAAAAAAAAATGAGCATTTGAACACCTAAAATAGGAAAGATCAACTCTCTGAATAAAAAGCTTTGAAAAACTCGGTGACACCGCCCTGGCTTGCCTTACTTTGTGGTGGAGGATTTAAGTTCTTGCAGCGCTGCAGCGCTGCAGCGCAAAGCCAGGCTGGAAGACATGGGCTTTTCCTCTCTCTAGGCCTGTTTCCTCGTCTGTCTAGTGTTCTTCTTGTTAAAGATTCTGAGCCACCTCCAAGCCCCATCATTCCTCCTTTTTTTTCTAGTGACAACAGCCTTGTCCCCTTGGCCACTTTCCAACATCCATGCCCACCAGGTTGTTTGAAAGTGCCCACACCTGGACAGACCAGCAGAGTGACAACCTGGAAAAAGGGGCTACATGGTGAGTCTGGGGAAGGGGATGGGGAAAAGGGGCAGAGAGGCAACATCACTGAGGCAGGTAGATCTAGAAAGCAGGTGCACGGGAGGAAGGGAAAGGCTGACCCTGCTGGGAAAGGGTGTGAGGCATCCCAGGGGTGCTGAGCACATGCCCAGAGGTGGGGTCCTTCTCTGGAGGGTCGTTCTCAGCGTGAAAGCTGGATCCTATTAGTGGGCTCCTATCACAGGAGGGGCCCAGCTAAGAGCCCTGGGCGGAAAGAAGACAGGAGGGGGCAGAGTCCTGCAACCCTGCCCTGCCCTCCCCACACTCCATGGGCCCCCAGGACATGCTCTCAAAGTCCCCAGTGGAATCCCATCCTCACAGGGCTGGGACTCATTCGGGGCACATGACAGACGCCAAGAGGGCTCCAGCACCTGCTCTTCCCCAACCCCCTCCTCTTCTTGAGCACCCTCAGCCCCTCCCCCTCCAAAAAATCAGCCACACAAACTAGAGGGGAGCAGTGGGCAGGGGGGAGGGCGGGCCTGAAGCGGGTTTGGGTGTCTCATTCAATCATCCCCCACTCTACAGAGGGGAAACTGAGGCCACAGGAGGGAAGCCATCCTATCAACAAATTCATGGCTGTGCTGAAACAATAATAACTCTCCCAATAATAATGACAGTATCAATAATAATAATATTAGTAACAAGTGCTTGTTGAATTCCAGTCTCCTGTCTCCCACTCCAGGATTTAGGCTGGAGGACTGGATACTGGACTGAGGGATTTTCAGACCCTGTTGCTGCAGGTGGGAAAGTACCTGGGGACAGGAGCATTCTGGGGACCTCAAGCGTCGCCCCACGCACACCTCCTTTATGTGTGACACCCGCTCAGTCACACGCCATCTGGGTGTCTCCAGATGTGGACGTTTTGAAGCAGTTAGATATTCTATTCTTTCCAGCCCCTCAGCCCCACCCCCAACCCTCCCAGCAAATGGATAACAGGAAACAGCCAAAGCTTCTTAACTTTTCTTTAATCTTCCCCTCTCCGGCAAACTGAAAATCAAACGATAATTGTCTGGGTGATCTCATTATTGTCAACAAAATCCAAGCCTTGAAGTCCGAATCCACTGAAACGCTGACACATTAAACACAAAAGGAAACTGCGCTCGCATGTTGTTCAATAAATAAATAAGGCTGGTGGGAGCTGGGCGCGGGCCTGGCACGGGGAGCGTCCAAGCTGGCGGAAGTGCTAGGGCTGAAGACAATCACAGGGACCTGGGAACCATGGCATCTGGGAAGGACCAGGTCCAGGAGGTCAGTGTCCCATCCTTCCTGTTTTATCCACCAGGCCTGGCAGGAAACAGATGGCACCTTCTCAGCAATGGGGCCACTGACAGGGGAAGGGACCAGAAAGGGAGGTGAGGCACCCTGGGACGAGCACCGGAGGGAAGCTGCTACTACCTCTAGGCCTGAAAGACAGAGACCAACCAGTTATCAGCACCCAGAGAGGGCGACATTGAAGAGGGCCACCTGACAGGAGCTGTGGCTTTAGGGGAGGAACGTGAGACCACCAAACTTTGGCCTGGCAGGGAGAGGACCAGAAAGCGGACAGCTTGACTGCTCTCTCCTGCCTCCTTCGCTCCCAGAGGGCAAAGGAGTCTGGGAGATGCAGGTGTAGGGACCACGCTACCAGGGCACGGAGCAGGGTCTTGAGGGGCGCCAGAGAACACGCAGCATCTCCTGTGTGGTGGGACACTCCCGTGCAGCATGCCCCCTCTGCACCACCCTCCACATGTGGAGGAATGGGAAGCTCAGCCCCACGGCCCCCTGCAAGCTGCCTACCCAAGTCTGAAGATCCCAAATCTCAGTTCCTGGCAAAATAACATTTGGGATTGGGGAGCAGGTCACATCCACATGAGACAGCTAGCCCTGTTTGACTATCAGAGGGCGAGGCTGGGGAGAGCCAGGGTGGGGTTGGTGGGCAGGCCTGCTGCATTAGCGGGGGCTGGAGGGTAGACACAGAACAAAAGGTGCCCCCCATTTGTTTGCTTTGTCTTTTTATCTCTTGGTCTTGATTTTTCTGCCATCTTATCCCAAAAGATGTCATGACAACAAATTACCTATCATTATGGAAAATGGGACCCTTTGGGAGACGGAAGTGCGGTGGAGGTGTCACCACTCCTACTCCCTTTCTGTCTGTTGTGGGGGAGAGGGGACAGAAACTCCCCCAGCCCTGGGCCAGCACTGCCTACACACAAGGCTAGTGGCAGCTGCTTGTGACTTTGTGGCCACAGACCTCCCTTCTGCCCTCTCAGTTTCAGAGGCAGCAGTGAGGCAAAATGTGGGGAAGAGACAGGCCCTCTAGAGACCTGAGTCCTCACCTGCTTCTGCCATTTCCTGGCCATGTGACTCTAGACAAACCCTTCCCCACCCTGGGTCTCAATCTCACCTTAATAAGGACAGGAGACTTTGATCCTGACCTTGGCCAGCCTAAGATCCCAACACGGATCAACAGGCAAGAAGGGTTGTCATTATCCTCCTTCTGGAAGGTACGCCAAGGAGCCACCCATGCTCTGCCCTCCTTGGAGGCACAGTGGGATTTCCCCTGCCAAGCCAGGAGGTCTGACACCTGCCTGCTAAGCCACTGAGTAGGTCTCCAGCATTTTCTGTCTTGCCTTCCCTCTCCCCAGGTTACAGGAGAAAAACCGCTCACCAGGAGACTGTGGAAATGAGATGGAAAAAGCCTTCTGTAAAATGCAAAGGACTGAAGGCTTCTAAGGAATTAAGGAAAATATGTCAATCTTTTCATCTATATATGCCTCGTCACCTTGAAAAGGTTCTAAACTCTTAGAGAGTAGAAAATAAAGGCAGGAAATGAATGTTTATTGAACACTATGGTAAATATTGCAAGGGCTCCCCAATATCTGGTTTAGTCTTCCTTCCTGGTCATGTAGAAGTTTTACAGAGTGTCCCAAAAGTCACCCATAAAGTCACATACAGAGGGAAAAAGAGAAATTGTAGCTAAATGCATCTTTATTTACAAAATATTCATTACAAATTTTACAAGGAGGTAGCCAACACTCAGGGAATACTTTGTAAATACTTTATAAAAGTTTGCAATGACTATTTTGTAAATAAAGGTACATTTAACTACAATTTCCCTTTTTCCCTCTGTATGGTGACTTTGAAGGCAACTTAAGGGACACCCTGCATATCCCCAGCACCCTTGATGTGAGGTGGAACCACATGGCTTGTCAGGACAGTTAATTGAGAGCGGTAGCGTTCTGCCCAATTCTTAGTTTCTTCCTCTGCCACAGTGAACATGGAGGCTTCAAGTTGAAATGGGGGAGCCAAAATTTGATCTTGTGGATCGTATGTCACATGTAGAAGAAAGCTGACCTAGGGAGGGGGTCTGGACCTATGGCAAACGTTATTGGATTGAAAAATAAACTTACATTGTGATAAGCCACTGAGCTTCCAGGGATGTTTGTTTCTGCAGCACAGCCTCACCTGCACTGACTGATACAGGCACCATCCTGGGTAAATATTTTCATATGCATTATTATCCCATTTGAGAGAGTCAACTCAAATGCTTTAGAGACCAATGAAGACCCCCAATTCTAAAGTATTATTATTTCAATTTTCAGGTGAGAAAACTGATACAAGATCTGACAAGTTCACAAACTTGTCCTAGAAAAAGTGCTGTGTACCACTTTGCTGAATATCATTTCAGTCACCTTTGACATACTATGCACTAATGCCAGTGCCAAGTCCACCCTTCAAAGCAATTTTGGAACTCTTTTTCTGGAATGACCATCAGAGCTATCATCATATGAGTTTTGTCAATTAAGTTCACAAACTTATCCTAGAAAAAGGGCTTTGAAAAGTGGACTAGGCACAGGCACTGGTGCAAAGCTTCCCAAGGGAAGTACCTTCAAGGTGACTGTAGTGATATTCAACAATGAGGTATGTAGCATTTTTTCTAGGATGAGTTGGCTAACTTAATTGTCAGACCTCATAAATATTAGCTAATTGGCCCCAAACCAATAAGAGGTAGATCCAATGGTAGGGTCTTAACAATCAGGTAGGTTCCTCTCCACAACAAAGGGGCAACTGGGGAGGCAGGCACGAAAATGGCCAAGTCAATATAGAAATGACCCTGGTCAGTGTAGGGTCTTTGTTGAGTAAAACGTAGTTCTCCAAGTGTGGCCTTTCAGAGTCTGGGAAAAAATGTTCCCAGCTAAAAGTAGCTACACAAGAGGGTCCCAGCCAAAGTCCAACTCTAGGTTGGCAGAATTCGTGGATGGCCTGGAATTCCTGCTGGCCAAGGTTCCACTGGCATGGAAGTGTTTATACTCGCCTCAAATTAGTTCTCCCACGCCTTCCAGAGCCCTAGCCCATATTTGGGATGGAAAAGGGAAAATGATTCCCAGTGGGGATTGAAAAGCATCAGAAAAATTCCACAGGGGCTGCAGCTGCTCTGTGTGGCTCAGGCTCTGAGCAGTTACATCTCTCTGTCCCTCATACCTGGATTCTGTACCCAGCAGGGCAGCCAGGCCAAAAGGACAAGAACTCCCTCACCCACTAATTCAGAGGGACGGCATTTCTGGAGGGACTCCTGTGAGGGCCGGCACAGCTCTGTGGCCGAATGAAGTGCGAGGAATGAGAAAGAAGAAAAGATCTGACTGTGCCTCTTGTCTGTTGAAAGCAGGCTTTTCTTCCTCCCTTCAAGAAGTTGCTCTGTGAGTGGACGGCCTTCAGAGGAGCAGAAAGCCCCAAAGAAAAGTATCTTCACAGAAAGGGAAACTCCCAGAAGACCACGCAGCGTGTATGGCTCAAAAGCAGGCAAAACAAAGCAATATGTTGTTGAGACATACATTTGTAGGTAATAAAACTACACACACATACACGGAAGGACAAACGCAGGATTCAGGACAGTGCTTATCTGGGGCGTGGGGGCGGGGCAAGGCGGTCAGGGGCCAGTTCAAGAGAAATACTGCAGCCGAGGAACCACTGCTGCCAATAATCTAGCTCTTGAGTTCAGTGCTAAGATCACAGGGGGTTGTTACTTTAATAAGTATACCTACCAGTGGTGTGTCATGAATCAAGTCTTAGTATTACTTCACTTCTGTCTACCTAAGATCTATTTTCAAAACCCAATAAAGGCCATTTACATGCCATTTCCTGAATATCAAGCTTGCTTAGAAGGCTTCGCCTATATAAACACATTTACACCTCACAGCAGCCTCATGAGGTGGATCTTATTTTGTGTCCATTTTACAGATGAGGAAACTGAGGCAAGAGAGGTTAAGTATCTTGCCCAGGGTCACACAGCTAGTCAGTGGCAGGACGTAAGCCCTCAGAGACCTTCTTCTTAGCTGATATACAGTAACAATGCTGATTATGTCATTTGACTGTAAGCCCAGGGATAGCTGCTATGAGGGACATTAGTTCTGTGGTCCAGCGACACCATCAAAAATGCTATTGTAGACGGCATCTTCCTCTTGATTTCTGGCCTCCAGAATGTTGAGAAAATAAATTTCTCTACCCTCCCCCCAAAAAATGCTATTATAGGGCTTGGGCCTCTGAAGCTTCACTGAAAAATCAACTCACAAAAGGCAGATTAATTGGAGAAAGGACATACAAATCGATTTAACATGTATACACGGGAGCCTTCAGAATAAAGATCCAAAGATACAGGAGAAACTGTTCTTATGCTTAGGTTCAATAAAGTATGGACAGCCAGCCATGTAGACACATGGTCAGACAAAGGTCATGATTCAATGCTAGTAGACTGGGAACACAGCAAGGCCTCGATCTTGATTCCTCTTGGCCTCTCTGAGCATGCATCTGGGTGTGGGGCAGGACCCTCTCTGCGCGGGTCTTCCAACCTACAAACAAGGTAGGTCAGTTTTTACAAAGGGAAAGGGAAAGTTAGAGCAGTATTTTTAGGTTTATAGCTGTCTTTGGTGAAAAGGGGTACTGGTTTCTATGACTCGCCCTGGGGAAGAGGCATCCAGTTTCCAAGGACAGGCTTGGAGGAGAGTGGCACTGAGAGGCTGGAGGGCAGGGGAAGGTCAGAGAAAACCTTTGGCTTCTGGGGCTACTTCCAGGGCCTTCATTTTGAAGTACCATTTCTGAGCCCCAGTGTCCTTGCCGTGTCTACCACATCCCCCCACCCCACAGCCGTATTGTACTTACAGTGTTTCCAGGCAGTCACGTGCACTTCAGCAAAATGAGGCACTTCCTCTCGCTGCTGAAGAAATCCTTCCCTAGATCTTAGTTTGGAGACTTCCCCTTGGGGTCACTGACCAAGCTGAGTCCCATGAGTAGTAGACCCAAACCGATCACAGGCACAATGACAGGCTTAGAACATTCACAATTCACCCCCTGAGACTGCAGGAATGAGCGGGAATGACTGACAGGGTGGCGGCCAAGAGTGTTTGCCTCTATCATAGCTTGGGGCTCCCCTGCAGGGACTATGATCCCATGGGACAGGGAGTTTCTGAAACAGAGGACACGTCAAAGTCATCCTGCCCTCCCGCCCTGCCTCCCGCCAGTCAAGGCCTAGCAAATAGTAGGCACTATTTGTACTGCCTAGGTGAGTCCTGGGGTCTGCTCTGCTTGTGATCCCCTGCTGAGAAGGGTGGATAATCTGTCTCTGGAGTCCAGGTGGCTGATGTCCATCCCATCCTGCCTCTGACCAGAGATGATAGGTCTAGAGTTGGTCACCCAACCTAAAGGAAGTCATAGGCTAGCCAAAAACCTATGGGATCTCTTAAACAAATACCTCCTCCCCAGCCAGAATGATAGTGCTAGATTTCTGAGTGTCTTGACCCAGTTTCCCCAGAAGGCAGAGCGTGGGTCAGCTCACCTCCTGATGCTTTATCGGTAGGTACAATTGCACGGAGCGAGAATGAGAGGAAGGAAGCAAGGCAGGAAAGGGGGCCGTGCTGGATTCCCCCTTCAGAACTGCAGGACCCAAGGGCCCCAGCTCCTCCGAATGCAGCCGACAGTGAGCCCCCAGCTGCCGCCCTCTTTGGAATTGCTCTCACAAAAGTAAGCCCCAGGTCACGCTGCCTTACTGGGGCAGCCCCGGGTAACATCCAGGAAACAAGGGCATAGCCGCCTGACCCCTCACCCCACCTCAGGACAACTGTAAAAGTCTGTCCTAGCTTTAGGGCTCTCCACCAAAACTGCAGCGTAACTCCCTTTTCTGCTGCCCAGTGCTGCTTCCACCCTGCCCTTCTATAGGGGATCCCAGGAGCACACCCCCCTATAAACCTCCTGCATGCTAAGCTTCATCTCACACCCTGCTTCCCAGGGGACACTGAGGGACAGAGGGAAAGTGCATTTCAAATATGAGCATTTCCAAGCTGGTCCCAACCTCCCAAGAAAACACAGTGAGTTCCCCAGCTCTAGGGGACATCCCCACAGAGGACACAAGGAAACACCACGTCTCAGATGAGTCATCCAGGGGAGGATGAGTGAGGAATTGCCACTGCCTGACTCTCACTCATCCAGGTTTGCCTCAGGGAGTGTTAGCCTTTCTTCCGAGTGTTACTGGCCCCTCTGGCAACTTCTAGGGAAGCCAGAACCTCCGTGGCCACAATGGGATCAAACTCAAAGGCTGCAGCTGCCACTTGTCCCACTGGGGCAGGTGCAGTGGAAGCCATGCCAAAGGCTAAGCTTTGCCCCCGGGGGAGGCTGAGACAGCCAGAAGTGCTAAGAGATGAGATGACAGTGACAGCAGCCAGGGCTTTACAACTGTGGGAACAGCACAAGCCATTGCTGGGGCCAGGGCCACACTGCCTGGGGACAAAGCAGCGGCAGATGTGGCCGTGTAGATCTGGTCAAGGTCTGGAACACTGCACCCATCTGAGTCTCCTCTTCTGAGCTTAGAAACACGAGGGGAAAGTCTGTGAGGAGCTGGAGCAGGAGCTGAGAGGCCATGAAGGAGAAGGAACAGGAGAAAGTGGAGGAGAGAAGTCGGCCGAAGTGAGGAGGAGGCTGCAAGCCGAAGCAGGGTAGAGGGGAGCCCAGCAGCGCGCACACACGGCGAGGGCTGCGGCTGGCAGCATGAGCGTCGCCTTGAGGATGCTGCTTCTGTGCAGAGGAGGCAGGGAAACAGCCCTGTGGAGACAGCTGCCTGGCCCTCTGAGTGACCATCCCTATTCTTAGAGCCTCAGATGATTTATCGAGGTAGTTTGAGGGGCTCTATTCTTGGGCTCACATGAGGAGGGGGCTCTCCCCAGCCTCCACCCCCTGCTTCTGCATCAGTGCAGTGAGAGCCAGGCCCTGGAGGCAGGTGGGACGGTTGGGGGAAAGACTCTTGCTCTGGACAGTGTGTGTGCTTCATCCAAGTGGGGTTCCCTCTGTTTTGGCAGCACAGATGAGGCACTAAAGCCAGGGGGGCTGGGCAAGAGCCAGGGGGGCTGGAAGCCCACAGATGACTCCCGCACCAT
This sequence comes from Perodicticus potto, assembly GCA_963574655.1. Taxonomy (NCBI): domain Eukaryota; kingdom Metazoa; phylum Chordata; class Mammalia; order Primates; family Lorisidae; genus Perodicticus; species Perodicticus potto. The sequence continues at coordinate 9,902 of CAUYRH010167496.1, read as the reverse complement.
GGCAGGTAGAGTGAAGAGGCCTCTCAGATGCAGAGAAACAAGACACAGTACTTCGCTTCGGCCTAGAGCCCTTCCATCTGTATTCCCTCTCCAAAAGTCACCCTTCTGTGACACTATACCAATCTTTCAGAGCCTCACTAGGAAATTAAAATCAAACTGTAAACAACCCATTGTAAAAATAGCAAAGGTCTTAAATAGACATTTCCCCAAAGAAGATATAGGAATAACCAATAAGTACAAAACATGCCAACCAAGGTCACTGATTATTAGTGGAATGTGCATCAAAACCACGGTGAGAAACCACTTCACAGCCATTAGAATGGCTATTACAAAACAAATAAAAAACAAAAGCAAAACAGAAAATAGTAAGTGTTGGTGAGGACATGGAGAAACTGGAGTCCTCCTTGTACATTGCGGTTGGGAATCCACCCACCCAGGCACCAGGTGCACAATGTGATAAGGCTGGTCCCTGCCGCAGTCCCCCTTCCTGCCCTCCCCTGACTGAGACCTAGTGATGTCCAAACACACCAGTGAAATCCCCTTTTGCTTGTGTACTCCGTACATATCTATCTACCTACCTACCCGTCTATCTCTCCCCACTGTCCAGCCCCGTGTCACTTCTCCAGTGTGGTCCCCTGATTAGCAGACTCTCCCTCCCTGTCCAGGACCTGCGACTATCATAAATCCCTGAATGCAATATGCCCCTCTGAGCATGGGCCATGTTAAAGTGGCCCTTAAAGATCCCACAAAGAGAACTAAGTCCCGCATTTATACCACAACGGTAGTTGCCAGGAGCTGGGAAGAGGGGAATTGGGGAGTTGTTTTATGGGAACAGAGTACGTGTTGGGGAAGATGAAAAGTTCTACAGATGGTGACGTGAATATATTTATGCCACAGAACTGCATATTGCAAATGGTTTAAATGGTAAATTTTATGATATGTATACTTTATTACAATTTTTTTAAACTGGACTATGTGACTGATGAAGCAAAAGAGCTTGTAGGAATCTGTGAGACCACAGGGACCTCACCCAGTGCATGGACGAGTCTCAGTGGACAAGAAGGAACTGTTCTGGTTACACAGTGGTGATGGCAGAGCCAGAAGGAAAGCTTACCCGTCCTGATGCTCAGGCTTTCAGCACAGGACTTTCAACTCCAGCATGCTGTACTCTGTGTCCATATCCCAGATTCATCCCCCGCCAATCCCTGCTCTTCTGAGACTCACAGGAGCCACCACCAGCACCACTGGCCCACAGCCCCTCAAGGATAGGCCAGGGAGGCGGGAATGGAGGCACTAAGAAAAACAGAGTCAGAGCCCAATCATCATCAGAAGATTCCTTAAATTAAAAAACTTTGGGGATTCCCGTTTTGTAATCCTGACCATTAATCCCTCATGGAAACTTGATGGGAGGCCATTGAGGAGCTTCATGGATTTCACACCCCTCCCAATAAAGCTGTTCTGTTTCAGTTTCTCCCCTGAGATAAAACTCTCCACAATTGCCTACTTTCAGGGCCTATGTCAGAGGCAGGATGGCAAAATTTGGCACATGAACCACTGTGCCCTTACCAGTGCCCAGGGCAGACATTTCTAATCAATCAAGAGTCTGTTCCCTGCTGAGCAAGATAAAGACCTCAGAATCATTATCAGCACAGCCTCCAGCTGTCCAATCATTCAGCATTGGCACCTGAGATAAGATTTATTTGCCAGTTGTCATCTATGCTAATGTAACACAGTCTGGGAACTTGGAGAAATCTCTTTTCTCTTGGCCTCAATTTTTTCACCTATAATATGAAATGATTTTTATGTCCCAGCCAGCTCTGTAATCCAGTGAATTCCTTAATAGAACTGGACAATTCTATATTGTGGATAATGGAGGGAAATTCTGTTGGTTTCAAGAAAAGTTCTATGGAGATTTTAATATATTTTTTGGCAGTAAATCTGCCCTTTCTATTCTATTTACATCAGAGTGGGTTACAGCACTGTGGGCTCCAAGGACATTAGGAGTCTGGCTGAGGACACCAGGTTCCTCATCCCCCATGAAGCCAGACACTGGGATCTGACAATGCTCCTGGTGGCCAGTGTCCTCCACGAGCTCTTTCCTACTTTCTAGAAGGTCCAGAGCCAAGATAATCCTAACCCCGTCTTTGAAATGAGACACAAACGCCCTGCCCACCAACTCTCAGCAGGAGAGAGCCAGGATTGATATTCCTGCCCCTCACGCTGCTCACCCCTTGTCCTGGCCCCTGTCCTAGGAGGGTCTAGATTGTCTTTCTGTCTGCCTGTCAGGGAGCAAGGCTGCTCTTCCAGCCAGGGAGAAGAGGATGCACCATGTGCGAGGGGAGCAGATGGGGCAGCCGGCTTGCCACCAGGCATTGTAAAAAAGAGAACTTTAAATCTTGGCCTCCACCGGGGAACTGCCTTAATTAGGGTGGCGCCAAGCATGATGCTGTAATTAACTGTGTGTCTGTGTTTCCATCCCAAATGCCTATTTCCAGACCTTTGTGATCCAGTCTTCTAAAGAGAAGCTCCAGCCAGAAACTTGGCACCAGCAGCCCCAGAGGGGAGGGATGGCCAGTTTTCCCTGCTCTTTCCTCTCTTATCCCTACTTGGAGTGAGTCTGGAGAAAGGAGCCATGGGTCCTTCCTGGGAAGGGTGTCGGAGTGTGCTCAAAGCTACTGGCTCTACCTGGTCTCCAAAGCCAAGGTAACTCAAAGGTACCAAGCATCACTGGGTAGAGTGCACACCTGTCAGTTTGACTTGAATGACATCCATTTTCCGTTATTTCAGGAACTTTGATCTTTGCACAATCAGCCTCAGCCATCTGTAGCTCTAGGGGAGGAGCTGAGATCTAGGCCGGCCAATCACAGTGACTGGTCCAGAGGGAGTCATGTTAACTGTTACAGGCCTCTGGGCAGTACTATTGGACGTTGTATTTGCTTTCCGATAAACCAGAAGGATGTCAGCCTGGAGCTGCTGGGGGCTGTGTGTGCCACCTCATGGGGAGAGCCTGTCTGAGAATGATGCTAAATTATAGAAAGTATAGAAAAAAATGGAGGGGGGCCACAGAATGAGAGAGAGATCTGATGACATTCTTTAAGCAATTGACTCCAGCTATACCCAAGGCAAAATACTCCCGTAGATTTTTAATTACATAGAGGCAATAAATCCTCCACTTTTGTATATGTTAATTTAAACCAAGTGTTTGTCATTTGCAACTTTAAGAAACTTGACGAAAAGTTAGGTCACTACCCAAACCCCAATTTTGAAACCAAATCCATCCCCAACCTTTTCAGCATGGGTGCTGCTTCATTACGTTTTTAACTTTATATAAGATCGAGTTGGGCTTCTGACTTTTACAACCAAAAAGTACAAAAGATGCATATTTTCCCATAATTATAAAAGTAATATTTACTCATTGGAAACAAGTAGAAAATATTTAAAAACTCACAAAAGAAAATAAAAATGACTCCTCATTCTACCAGCCAGGCACATTTTAGAAATCACAGAGGAAATGTCCCTTTCGACTGGCTTCCGTACGCAGTTGTTCAGATGAGCTCATACACTGATGCCAGCAGGTGTCTTGGACCCTTTGGTGACGTAGAGCAGACGTACAGAAAAGGACACACATCACAAGGATACAGTTGACAAAGTGAGCACACCTGTCTTATCCACTTCCAGATTCAGAAATAGAACATTACTAACAGTTCACAAGGTGGCAGCTTGGGCCTCCTCTCCCAATCGTTACTTCCAGCAGAGACCACCATCCTGACTTCTGGTAGCTAAATGAACGAGGCCTGGTTGTTTTGTTTATTTGTTTGTTTATTTGTTGAGACAGAGTATCACCCTGTCACCCAGACTAGAGTACCATGGCATCAACCTCAAACTCCTGGGCCCAAGTGATACTCTTGCCTCACTCTCCCACGTAGTGGGGACCACAGGCACCCAATAGGGCACCTGGCTGGTCTTTTCTATTCTAGTAGAGACCAGATTTAGTTCTTGCTCAGGCTGATCTCTAACTCCTAAGCTCAAAGGATCCTTCGACTTCGGCCTCCCAGAGTACAAGAAGTACAGGTGCCAGCCACCACACCCAGCCACGTGGCCCGTTTTTTAACATTAATATTATATGGAATCACAAATAATGCACCCTTCGGGTTCAAGCTCCTTTCAGCACTTTGTCTGTGAATACTGCTTTGTGACCCGAGTTTCTCCTTTTCCCCATAGTCTGAACACATGCCGATATCTTTGGTTATCCTACACCCTCTGTCACGCAGAGGAATCATTCTTGACTTTGCCAGTCTCCCACTGCAAGCATTTTGATCATTCCCTATTTTTTACTATCACAAACAATGCCGTGATAGACATCCTTGCATCTCCCAAAATACTGAATAAACAAATGAATAAATATAAAAAACCAATAATGGGAAAGGTTTGAGTAATAGTTTAAGGCAGCAGGGGACACGCTCTCTTTAGCAATTGAGTGCTAGGGACAGGAAAGCAGATCAGATCCTGGCAGCAAAAAGGAAGTGTCAGCCAAGGACCTTCAGACCTTCTCTGGCTCGCTGTGCCTTAGCGGAGAGCACTGCCCTCCTGGAGTCTGCCTCCTTAATTCTCGGGGAGCGATCTATTTGTTTCTGAGTTTTTGTTGTTGAAAACAACACTGCAGGAACATCCCCTGAGCACATGTCATTTTGCATATAGAACTTTACATCCTGGGATGAATTCCTAAGAATGGTAGGTAACATTTCTCAAGCCCTTTCTTCCAGGCACTGTGGGTTTTTGTGTGCTTTTTATAGGATGAGCTCATTTGTGCCTGGCCAGAATCCCCTGAAATAGGGTGTCTTCTTGTCCCCATTTTACAGAACAGGGACTGCTGGGTTAGAGGGCAAGCACATTTTGCATCTTGACTCACATTTTCTAGCTGCCTTCCATATGACTGTACCAATTAGTTCTCCCTCCAGCAGTGTAAAAGGTCAGTTTCCCTCCCACACTTGCCAACACTGGATGCTATCAATTATTTTAACTGCCAGTCATGGCCAACTGGTATGCAAAAAATTATGGCTCATTATAGATATTTGCTCTTTTCTTTCATTTTTTAGTGAGTGTCTTGGCTTGGGCCGCTGTAACAATATACCATAAAGCTGGGTGGCTTATAAACAACAGAAATGTATTTGTCACAGTTCTGGAGGCTGGGAAGTCCAAGATCAAGGCTCCAGTCTATCTGATGTCTGATGAGGGCCCTTTCCTGGTTCGTAGATGGCACCTTCTCAGTGAGTCCTTGCAAGGTGGAAAAGGCAGGTGCCCTTTTTTATAAGGGCACTAATCCCAATGATGAAGGCTGAGCCTCCAAGGCCCCGCTTCCTATCACCACCTGGTTCTGACATATGAATTTTGGAGGAACACAGAGCATTCAGACCACAGCAGTGAGAGTGAGTGCATCGTTTCATATTAATTGGCCATTTGTGTTTCTTTTTCTCAATTGCATGTCTTCTGCCCATTTTTCTTTCTACTGGGAGCACTGGATTGATTTTTTGCATATGAAAGGCATTTACCTTTTTTCTTTCATATATACCACAGATATTGTCCAGTTTTGTTTTTCTCCATTCTCCAAAAAACGGTAAGTTTTGTGACATGAAAGAGTTCATAGAGTTTGAGGGGACGGGGTGCATCTGCTTGACATGATGATCATCAATCATTTTCATTACGGTTTCCTATTCACAAAGTGGGGAAGGGGCGTACTAAACCTGTGAAGTTTTAAATGTACCCCACATGCCTTAGGGGACCTGAGACTACTGAGGGGCACCCGGGAGAGGGGACACACCAGAAGGAGTCTGAGCTGTCTGCATTCCTGTTCCTACTCGGGGTTCAACTAGATAGCCCGGGCCTCAGTAGAAGCACTTGTCCTTTGAGATGGGACACCCACCTGTTTCACCTGCCAACCACCCAGGCTGATCTCCTTACCAGCCCTTGTGACCTGAGGGATGGGAACTCCACCTCTCACACAATCTGTGGGGTTTCTCCTAGGTTTCCTCCATCACTCCTGCCCTCCAAGTTTCAATCCGACCCGGCTGCGTGACGGTTTTTCACCATCCTGCCCTGTGTCTGCCGCTTCTCCTGAATCCCCTCTCCCGGCTGGCACCGCTCGCACAAAGCTTTGTGAACATCAGCCTTGATCAGTGTGCAGTGATACCGGGTTTTTCTCCTCCTGGTTGAGTTCTTGGTCTTGGGAATCAAAGAAGGAATTCTCAGACCACAGGCAAGCAGAAGCGACAGAGGGACAGTTTATTCGAAGGCGGGAAATGTTCCAATATAATGGAAAGGGTTCCGAACGGGTTCCCCTTGCAGCTCGGCTGGGTTGGGCTTTTAGGCCTCGTCTGCCCGCCCAAACCCGCCGGCAAACACTGGTTGGGTCCAGCAGACTTACACTGATTGGCTCCTTTAAACCCTAACTGACTGACCTCTGTTGATTGGCCCTTTATTTGAGCTTTTACCGCCCAATCTCCAGGGGAAGTCCCTCCCCTCGCATTGCTCTGCCTAGCAACAGCCAGTGACCAATGGCTGCGCGGGCCTCTCTAACGGAGTCCCTCCCCTGCTTCTCTGGGCCCATTTCCCATTCCCTGCTTCACAGCCCCACACAGCGAAGAACCCCAACGTACACATTCCAGTACTTAAAAGCCTTCCACGTGCCACGTTGCTCCCCACCTTCAGTCTTCCATCTGTATCTAGAAACTTTATTATTTTATTATATGTTTATTATGCTAAGCATATTGAGCCTCCCTCCATTGTTTACCTTGGGACCTATGTAAGTATATGTGGAAGACATTGAACTGGATCCACGGTTTTCAAAACGTGGTCCAGGGACCAGAAATGCTCAAGACCCTTTCAGGGGTTCTGCTGCCCATGTCCCAAACCCCAGAAAGTGTCAATGTGACATTTTTTGGCCAAAGGGTCTTTGAAGATTTAATTAAGTTAAAGATATTGAGTTGGGTTATCTGAGTGGGCCCTAAATCCAAAATGACAAGGCCTTTATAAGACACACACACAGAGGAAAAGGGTATGTGAAGATGGTGGCCGAGATGGAAGGGAGGCAGCCACAAGCCAAGGAGTGCAGAGAGCTCCCAGGAGCTGGAAGAAGCGAAGAACAGATCAGATCTCCCAAGAGTCTCTGGAGGAAGCACGGCCTGAACAATACCTTCATTTTGGATTTCTAGTCTCCAGAACTTACAGAGAATAAATTTCTGTTGTGGTAAGTCACCAAGTTAGTAGCTTAAGGCGGAGAATACTGAGACATTTGTCTTTTCCATTTCATTCTCTCATGAGTGTGCAACAGAGTTTTTCAGAGGCTACATGACATATAGTATTAGAACAAATTGAATGCAGAAGCAGATATCAGGATCCAGCTGTCTTCTATTAAGCCAGATATTAGGAGATTTGCAAAAATGGAAAATAATGCCACTCTTCAAGCAAATCTTTTTTCTTTTGGAAAGTCCAAGTTTTTTCCACTTTAAAAAAATGTTATTTATGCTAACATAAGATGGTACTTTTAAAAATCATTAAACATATATTTTTATATTTTCTCCATTTTAATTTCTAATATAGTTAATATTGATGGCTTTAACACACATAAACAAAAGTTCTTTGGGGTCCTTAATAAATCTAAGAACATAATATGATCCTGAAACTAAAACATTTGAAAACTGCTTATGTCTCTCTCACCTCCCTACTCTGACTCTCTCTGCAAAACATGCCAAGATCAGCTGTATGTGACTGCAACTGACAGAAAACCCAACTCAAAGTAGCTTATACGAGAGAAATGCTTTGACTCACAAAAATAAGTCCAGAGTTGGGCCTCCTGTGTTTGATTAATTCATTGGTTGAACTGCATCAGCACTCCTAAACACCATATTTCTGCCTCTTCTGCTCTGCCACAGCTAGTCCTCCTCATAGTTACAGAAGGGCTGCTGCTATGCCAAACATCACATCCTAACACAACAATAGCAAAAGCTAGAAAAAGGAAGCATCCTTTTCTTAAGCTTCATTTCAGAAGCCAAGAAGGCCTTGAAGGGGCACAGGAAATGTCATCCCAAAATAGGACTCCTTGGTCCTATTTTGAATTAAAGGCCCTTAGAGAGCAGTGGGTTCTTGGAAGGGCTTCCTCTCTATCTGCATAACCAGAAGGACCATCAAAAGAAATCAAAAGAACAATTCACTCCCCTCCCTCCCTGATATTGCAATATATTCTGGAAAGACAATTGAGAACCCACCAGACCTAGCCCAAATCATTTTCAACCTAATACCTATCTCTCAGGTTAAAGTACAAGTCAGTCTGTTTCCTCTATCCATTCATCCTCCCCAGCAACCATGCATTACCCTTAAACAGAATTACCTACATGCTTCATCTCCCCCTCCCCTCTAAAAGGAGTGTATAAAAGTATCTGGGTCCCACTGGAATATAGGGCAATCACTCTGGAATTCTCCCCACATGCTTGGTAAAGAAATCTCTTCCTCTTAATAATCTGCCTTAATTGTGAGCTGATCTTTTAGCAAACTTTCAGGAGAAAGGGGTAATTTCCTGTCATCCTCACAGCCTCCTCTCCTGACTTCTTCCATTGTTCAGAATTGCATCCCAGGCCCATTTCTGCCCATGTGAAGAGCAGCCTCACTGAGGTATGACTGGCACAGTCTGATCAAGATTGACCTCCGTGACTGAGGGAATAATCCCCATGAAAGACATAGCCAACTGAGTGGGGGCTCAGCAAAGAAAGGGGGGCAGGCTGTGGGGAGGTGATCACAGCCCTGCCATTGCTACTGGAGATGTCAAGCCCCACCTTATGCCACCTTGACTGTCCATTCTTCCAGCCCAGTGTGAGTCTGGCTCAGCCTCTGCCCCTGCTCCTCAGAGCCACCCCCGCCCCTGGACTTCCGGCTCCTTGGCCCCTGTCATGACCAGTCCTCCACCTGCGCAGTGCAGAGCCTCCCAGTCTCACCTCTTCTACCTGGGACAATGTGATACCAAAGGCAATGTGCTACCAGTCACGCTTGGAAGCCACCCCTATCCACTTTGACAGGTTTCAGACATCCTAAGGAATACCCAGGTTGTTTTACAAGTTCCACATCGTCTCTCTCTAAAAAAATGTGCAGTTCTCACCAGGCTCCCTATATCATACGTGTGTACTGAGTGCATACACACACACACACCACTCAGTGAGGTGACTCAAGTTCTGGAATCTTTGCTTTGCCTCTTACCTGCTGTGTGTGCCTCCTTGGCCATTTAACTTACTCTCTCTGAGCCTGTGTTTCTTTTATTTCCTTTTTTTTTTTTTTTTTTTTTTTGCAGTTTTGGCCAGGGCCGGGCTTGAACCCGCCACCCCCACTATATGGGGCCGGCACCCTACTCCTTGAGCCACAGGCGCCGCCCTGTTTCTTTTATTTCTAAGAAAAGGATAATAATACCTGAAAGGGTGGCACTTGACCGGCAGAGATCTCACAGACCACCAAGGCTTGTACGAAAGGTCTTTATTGGTGGGGGATGCTGCAGAGCAGCACCAAGGAGGAGAGAAAAAAGAAAGGGAGAGGGAGAGAGAGAGAGAGAGAGAGAGAAAGAGAAGAGGGGAGAGAGAGAGAGAGGAAAGAAAAGAGCACTCTTGGCTCGGCGACTGTGGCTCAGTGGGCTAAGGCGCCAGCCACGTACACCTGAGCTGGCAGGTTCGAATCCAGCCCGGGCCCGCCAAACAACAATGGCTGCAACCAAAAAATGGCCGGGTGTTGTGGTGGGCGCCTGTAGTCCCAGCTACTTGGGAGGCGGAGGCAGGAGACTCGCTTGAGCCCAGGAATTGGAGGTTGTTGTGAGCTGTGATGCCACAGCACTCTATCCAGGGTGACAGCTTGAGGCTCTGTCTCAAAAA